>RYFJ01002223.1:0-37595 GCA_003991445.1 Oryza meyeriana var. granulata
GTGTGAGAAGAACACTCATATTAATCATTAACTAGAATCTTGTTTACTTGCAAACAAAGGCACCTCACCGTTCATGGAAAGGCAATAACTAGGCACATACATATAGTATGTGACCCATGAGCCAACATCAGAGGGGTTTCAACTCATAACTTTTACTGATGACTCATAATTATGATATATTACCTAATGAAACATAATCTAACTCCTTTGAAAAGTTCAAGGAATTCAAAATGAAGTACAAAATCATTAGGAAAAACAATCAATTTCACGATCTATCGTGGATGCGAGATAATTTGAGCCATGAGTTTGGCAATCATCTGAAGATTGTTGGAAATTATTCACAGTTGACTCCACCAGGAAACACCTCAGTGGAATGGGTATCTGAACGAGATATCGCACGTCTTATTAAGATATGCGTGCGGATCCATGATGACAGCCAAATGATCTTCCATTGTCCTTTGGGATACGCTCTTGAAACAGTTGTGTGTCACACTAACAGAAGTTCCATCAAAAAGTTAGTAGAAAAGCACCATATGAGATGTGACAGGACAACGTCCTAACGCTTGCTCTTTCCTTAAGATTTGGGATGTGAGGCCTTATGTAAAACATTCTGCCAATCTATAGCTCACTCCTAAGTCTGACAAATGCTTCTTTGTCGGGTATCCTAAGGAAACAAAAGATATTACTTCTATAACAATCAACATGAAGGCAAAGTGTTCTCGCTGACATGGTGTCTTCTTAGAGAAAGAATTTCTCTCAAGAAAATAGTGGGGAGAACAGTGCAACTCGAAGAAATTCGAAACACCTGAAAATTTCAGCTCCTATAGAACCACAGCAGGATGAACAAAGTGTTGAAGACCTGTTGTAACACACCGCACCACGTAGCAGAGAGCTCACGTCATGCACCTGAGAACATGTTCTTGACTACTCAACAAAGCGACATATTAGTTGTTAGACAACGATGAGCCTAAACCTATGAAATAGCGATGGGTGACCAGACTCTAAAAATGCTTGAAGACATGAGATCCGAAATTGAATCCATGCATATAATCAAGTTTGGAAACTTGTTATCCACTTGATGTGTTAAAACCATTGAGTGCAAATGGTTTTCTAGAAAAAATAATATAGATTGAAATTTCACATCTATAAGGCACGATTGCCAAGGTTTCAAACAAATTCAAGTGTTGATTATGATGAAACTTTTTCACCCGATCGCAATGCTAAAGTCTATTCGATCATCTACGATTGCTGCATATTTCACATGAAATATGGCAAATGATGTCAAAACAGCTTTCCTTAATGGAAATCTGAAGTAGTATGTGTACATGACACAGCCCATGTTTTGTCGGTCCACAATCAGCTGGAAAGATATGCAAGCTGCAAAAGATCTATTTATGGATTAAAGCATGCGCTTGAGTTGGAATATTCGTTTGATGAAGTATCAAAGGGTTTGGTTCATCAAGAACGAAGAAGACCTCTGTTTATAAAAAGTCGCTAGTGGAGCGCACTTGTATTCTGATCTATATGTGGATGACATATTACGATCGGAAACTATAAATACCGACATTCCTATGCTCAAATCGGTTAATCTTCATTGAAAAATAGCCTTCTCTATGAAAGACTTAGAGAGCGGCATACATTACTGGCAATCAAAATCTATAGAGATAGGATCAAGAAGGCTAATTCTCGTATTAATGCAAGATACAACATTGACAAAGTGCTGCATAACAGTCAACATCCCCATACGCAGACTCTAAGAAAGGTTTCCTTACCTATGGTCACATGGTATAAATCTTAGCAACGAGCTCAGTGGTGTCGCTCCTGACACCTGATGAGCGATAATGAATGCAATCCCATAATGGCTTCACGGCCCCATTGGGTCCAATTATGCCATCTGCCAAGACAATTGACATGTCCAGATTTCATATGCTTTAAGTGCTACGAAATACCCAATCAGATCCAGGTCGAAGTCACCACTGATTGCTTAAAGAACATCTTAATACTTGAGAAGAACTAAAATGTGTTCCAGTCTATGGAGGTGAAGAAGAGCTTATTGTAAATGGTTACACTGATGCTAGCTCCAAACTGACAAAGAACGATTTCAGATCGCAATTTGGATTGATTCTGCCCTAAAATGGCGGTGAAGCTAGAAGAGTTCCAAGTAGAGACGGTTGGCTAATTCTACAACGGAAGTCGGGAGTACATACTGCAGCTTCTGAAGCTACTAAAGAAAGCTGTTTGATCAAGAAATTTGTTTCCGACTGATCTTCCGTTAGGTAAGATAACTATCGATTGGTGGAGAATCGACACTCACGATCCGGCTTCTGATCACCAAAGACCCGAACCCTGCAATCCCAGCACCACGTCTCCTCTCATTATCAAACCGTGCGCTGCCCGGTGACCTCTGCCACGAAGGCTAATCCCTGCATCCCGAATCGAAAAAACACAAGCAAGAACAAGAAAGATTGCAATACTCAATTGCAGATGAATGATTATACTCTCGCGAGTTGGGGTCTCACAAACCGATAAACGGGCGAAACTGTCAAGGACAGAAGGTAATCTAAGCAAAACCCGACTTAAACAGTGCGTGCATGGTTATATATACAGTTAGGACTCCTAGGATGAGGTTTGACCCTGTGAGGCGCTCACAGTGCACTCCCAGTTAGCCCACGACATAATTACAAGGCCCAAAGCCAAAACAGACTCAAGACTGGAAGAGGTACATGTATTTGTTACGATTTCGCGACAGCTTCAGGAGGAATTTTAAATGAAACCAAACACCATCTGAAATAGACTTCATAGCTTTCCAACAAGTACTGTAGCCCTGTAACCTTCTGGATCAAAATTATGGCCGTTCCTGAAATTGACGCTGTCTCCCAGCCCGAACTGAATCAGTCTCGGAATAGGAGTTTACTGCACTTGTTGAAGCCAATCCATGGAGTACCCGCCACATTCAATATGTGGTGTCTGAGCTATCTCCATGGTCTTCTCCCAGGCGGTTCCTAAAATAATAAAATCACAAGAATTAAATATAGATGCCATTTCATAGAAATATTTAATAGGTTAGCTTAGGAACGCATTCACCTGGCGATAAGTTGACGGCCACCGTGCACGAGTAATTTCCTTGGATCGGTTGCACATCTTGTTCTTATCATGAAGACGGTTGTAAGTGCGCATCGTGAAGACATGATGTCCACATCATGTCCAATGATGACTATGCCTTCAGTCTAATGTATACCTCTACTGTGATAATAGTGGGGCACCATTGCCAAGCCAAGGAGCCTACCAGAAGTCCAAGCACATTTTACGGCGTTTTGATCTCATCTGCATTACGAGATAGTGGAGGAGAAGTTGATGTAAAGATATGCAAAGTACAAATAGATTTGAACATTGCAGATCCGTTGACAAAAGCCGTTTCTCCAGCCAAAGCATGATGGCTCACACCACAATGGGGACACTATAGATACCTACATGGTTGACTCTAGTGCAAGTGGAACTGTAGTGATATGCCCCAACCGAACACCGACCCTAGAGCAACGATGAGATGGTTATATATTATCACATGGTATGTTTATAATTATTGATTTGTTCTTGAAATGACATTATCATTATGATCACCTATGAGTACGTGACTGCAGGCAAGATTCATGAGACTCTTAATGTCAAATTGTTGCCCAGATATTTCTAAAAGGAATGATCCGGCTGATCATATATCATAAGAACAAATATATTCTAACATCTAGCATATGTATTGATTGATGATCATGTCCATTCATGCGTATGAGATACCAAATCGATAATATGGACATATGTTGGCATAGACCCCCATTGAGATACTGCAGAGATTTCATATGTCATCAGTTAGTCTCAAGTAGCCCGTTATGTAGAGTCCTTAGAGACTCGTGAGATCATCCATGCGTTTCCAAACATACGTAGGAGTAGCTTATTTTGGTACTACTCCATGCCGGATAGACTGGTAGTCAAGTAAAAGTGGCGTAGGCAGTCTTCGGTTTGCTTCGGGTGTCTCCGCTATGAAACATGTAGTGGATGTGAAACATTCCCATCAAGATAGAATTTATTACGCCCCTCCTTACGGAGAATAGCTCTTGGGCCCCTCGAGTAATAGGAAATTATGGAAGTCATGCCATGCTATGATTGAGTGTACAGTCACAAGTTTGTAAATCCATCATGGATCGAGAGAGTCAGTGATCTCCATTAAGAGTGATCGACACACCAATGTCCGCCCGATGAGCTCAATCGATATCTGAGCAAAGGATTTGTTACATGATTACTAATTGCCGAACATTATATTTAGCTATGATAATCTTTACATATAAACAAATTTGGGGCTAATATGCCTGCTAGAGGGCCGCTATTAACAGGGTGACTAGAAAGGTGTTTCCAGGTCGCGACAAAATATACGTGAACCTATAGGGTCGCACGCTTAATGGGTTGGAATACTTATTCGAATGTGATTCGAATATGGCTCGATTTGGATAGAGATCCGAGTAGACTCTTATTGGGTCTCGGCCACGAGGCCATGTGAGGAGGTCTATATATAGGGAGGTGAGCGGGCTGAGAGATTCATGTTTTTTGGTTGACCTCAAGCCAAACCCTAGCCGCCACCTCCCGAGCCAAACCCTAGCCACTCACGAGTGCTAGTACACTCGTGTCGATGTTTTACACCGGCAATAAATATATGGGGCTAGTCGGCGGATGAAACTCTGGTGGATTGCAAAGGAACACAAGAGATTTTTATACTGGTTCAGGCCCTCAATGTGAGTAATACCCTACGTCCAGTTGTGGTTATTCCTTTGAGGATTTGTGGTGATTCTAGGTAGAACCAATGAGCTTATGAGTCTCTTCTGAGCCCTCATGGGGCGCGCCCTGCCTCCCCCCTTATATACTGGGGACAGTTACAAGGTAGGAGTCCCAGAAGCCGCAAATCGGATACGACTAGGAGATCTCCCTTTAGCGAATATAACCACACCGACTAGGACTGTATATTCCTTCTATACAAGGCGAAGTCTACCGAATCTAGCTATATCTTCTAATTCAGGCAAGAGCTAGCCCATCCTCTATCCGAGAACGATGGCCCATATGCTTGTCATGAAGGTACCCCGGGCCCATGGCACCCCAAACTCGCAATCGACGTTCAGTCCTGATGTGTGGATACGGTGAGAGCACTGCTCGTTGCGCGTTGATCGGCATTGACGCTATTAGATCTCTAGATCGTGGTGACTGGTTTGATCAAACGGTTTGTTCACGGAATCGACTACTTCCACTACTACCTCGACGCGCGCGTGGTGGACCAGCTTCTCTAACCCCTTCTTCCACTGCACTGCGCGTCTAGTGGTAATCGAAGGAAGAAAGTAAGACATCATGATCCCTCTCTCGCATGATATCCTGGTGTGCGCGTAGAAAAGTTTTGTTTTTGCTATCGTGCCTATGCAGGTACAAGGTCCTTCAATTCTATTCGGAAGACAATCAAATCATAGGAACTTACTACTTCTGATCTTCTCGGCTAGAGCCCACTTTCATCCCTGAGCTGGTCAACCGCTCCCTTCAGCCATGTTCCCTCTCCTGACTAGACCCGTTCTAGGTTGCCTTGCAGCTTGCCTAAATAGCGGGGGGGGGAGCTGAGGCCCAATCGTTGGAGATGGAGGCAACTTAACTCATAGCGGTCAAGACCCTTCACATCTCTCTGACGCGGTCGACATCTTCCATGCTTGGAGCAAAAACAAAACAAAACAGATCAAAGAAAGTAGAAAACTAATACAAGGAAGACCTGTCCCTAAGAACTCACTATATGCGAGAGTCATATTTGGACTCCGGACGAAGATGTGCGACAGAAGAAGAACTTCGCCTCTCCTTTCCGCTGCTCCTCATATGCTCATAGCTTTCCGCCAACTCCCGGCCGTCAGGGAATACCCAAGCCTGCTGAAGGTTCTTGGGAACTTGCGGGGAATGGCGCTTCAAGCCTGGGGCATGATCGACCTCAATCTGAAACGACGATGATGATAAGCGGAGGGCGACAAGGTCCTGCTCTCCGTAACTCGGTAGCTGCTGGGGATTCAGGACTCCTCAGGGCGACATAGAGCCACAACTTCAATACTTGCCCCCAGGTTGCTCAGTAGGCACTAGTGGTCCTGTGTCGAGACAGCTTCACGTTTCTAACAATTGAGCAGTCATCGCTCAGTAGATGAGCTTGTTGGTGTGGTCTCGAGGAGCTAGGTGTCGCCATAGCTCAGCAACAGGACAGTCGGGGCGTAGTACCTTGAGATCTATGTTTACTTGCCTCCTGCACAATGAGCTGAGCTATCAAACACTACAACGCTGATCAATGATTTTCAAAAGATTCAAGATTCACGCTTACCCTTGGAAGGTCTTAACCTCCATGAGGCTCTAGATGTCGGCGGTGGAGAGCTGCTACTGTCAGGCTAGTCGCATGATAGTCAGTAGTGCGCCGCTTTGCTCTTGGTCCGCACCCCGGAGTTTCTGGCACGGCCAACTAGGGATTATTGAGGTGCCAATGAGCAGTCGTGGCGCCGCTCTTGGCTTGATGAGGCTGATCTCGTACTCGAGGCACCAGCCTTGGCTCGGTATTTACTGAGCCTATGTGTTAGCTCTTGGTTGCTTGGAGAAGATGGCCTTGACTCAGGCGGCCTGGGAGCTACGCTAGTGTATCTTTTATCTTCAGGCTCCCAGCTGCGCACTCAGCTTGCTAGCTTTCTCTTGTGCTCAGGTCTTCAACAGGTTCTTCTCGGCTCTCTTGTTGAGCTAGGCTGCAGCAGAAGGACTCAAGTGGCCTCTTCTTTGACTTGCGACCGACAAAGTTTGGGAAGTCATCATCAAACTCCTCACATGTTTTCGTACACCCCCAAGTGATTCAAGCAACAGACTCATCATGCCCTATTGAGTGGAAGCAATCCAGGATACAACATCTACTGACATTCATCACAGATGGACAGCAATTCAACAATCAGCATTTCAATATTACCTCTGGACGAGGCCTTTTTTGGCTATAAGCCGTGGTGGCACGCTCTGCATCTTCAGTCTCAATCACCCCATTGGCGAAATAGCTGAGCAAGACATCAGTCACCTTGTGCTTGTCTGTTAGATTTGGGTATTCTCGGCTGGGATTGTTTTTTCTCCTATAATCCTAGCTGAAGTGGCTTCTCAGCTTCAGCAGCCCGATGCAGATTCAAGAAACATTCTGGCTACTAGGGTCAGTCAATCCAGCTCTTAGCTTCTCAACCTATCAATCAACTGATACACTGTAGGCCCATCTCCTCGAAGTTTGGCATGAACGACCAGCTGGGTCAAGACCATTGTGCCGAGATAAGCCAGTAAATAGGGTAGAAAGGGTTCAAATCAGAGCAATAGAACCTCTTTGTGCCAGCCCTTAAGGGCAGGTTTTCAAAGGAACATGAAGATACGATTCCTTTCATTTCATTCCTAAGCTGGAGACCGTTCCCCCTATCACTTGACTTTGTTTTTGGACGGCTGAGGTTTGATGTGAACAAGTACGGAAACAGATTGAAATGGGCTTCACACCTAAAAGCATTCACACAAAGTTGCAAAATAATAGAGATGCAGATGGAGTTGGGTTCAGATTTACTACTCTAGCTGCGATAGAAGGAAAGAAGTTGGCGAAGAAAAAATCCGAGGAAGAAGAGCAAGACCCCGTCAAAAAGAAAGAGGCGAAGACTACAGTCTCACCAGATTGGAGCACCGGAATCAATTCCCCTTCAGCCGAACACCAATGGATAACTTCACGGCTCTGCAATCTCAGCAACTTCTCCAAATACTTCAACTTGGTCAAGCCCAGATCCGAAGTCGGCCAAGTCTCATCAGACACCTCTGGGATTTCCAAAGCTCTCGGCATGGCTTGAGGTGAGGAGATTTGGGGGAAATACTATTGGGCTTGAATGGCATGGAGGCCGAAATCACCCGAGTTTCGACGGGAAGAGCTAGCAATGGTGAAATCCCCTAGCGAGGCAAGGTTGCGAAATTTTGGCGCGGGAAGTTGGAAGACGAAGCAATTGTAGATTGTGAAGATGAGAGATCTTTTCTCTCTCTCCCTGCCTTATAGAGCCTTGCTGATAAGTGGGCTTGGACCTACAAATTTGGTACTGGCCACAAGATATGAGTTTCTACAGTAGCACGCTCTATTGGGCAGCTCGCTGGCTGTGTTAAAATCACAGTGCTAGTGCTACTCACAGAAACCGATTAAATAATTAGATATGCTTCATGCTAAGCCTACAACTGGGTGTATACATTCGGGTATCTGCATCATTTACCAGGTATTGAGGATATATCCTTATAAGGATCACAAGTGGTCTCCATAAAATTGGGGATGCATGTATCTCTCAAGTACACCTGACCACGTATTGGGTTGAATCCATAAAGTGGTACTCGGCCTACATGCTTGGCCAACAATTGCCATGAGCAAAAATCATTTTGGCTGACATGATGCTGAAGAGTCTCATATACCAGTAGTACACTACTCGGGAAAGACTACAAGGTTAAAGATCTTTGACTTTATGTTTAATTGTTTCACAATTAAGCACAAAGTTGGGGGCTACACCTAATAGGTGCGCCTATTCGGTGCACACTATTCATATTTCTACATGGAGCCCTTCATAGCCTCGCTGCCTACTGACATGAAGCAGGACTCGGGAGAAGAAGCATTCGGACAAAGAGTACTTGGGAGCAATGCACTCGAGAATACTTCACCGTGGAGGGTGAGCACTTGGCATCAGCTGTGACTCAACTATGAAGGTCTCAGGGGCTGCTGTGGAGGCCATGGGCCCCGGGTACCTCATGACAAGCATATGGGCCACTCGACACAGAGATGGCCTAGCTTGTAAATTAGAAGATATGATAAACTCAGCAGACTTAGACTTGTACGACAGGAAAATACAAGTCCTATCAGGAACGTATTTCTCTAGATGGAGAATCGCTTGGTCATAGTCTGACTAGACTCCTACTTTGTAACCCTGTCCCCCAGTATATAAGGGAGGCAGGTGCCCCCTGAGGCAGAAGAAGATCATCAGTCATCAAAATCACCACTCATACATCCTCAAAGAAATACACCACAACTGGACTTTTAGGGTATTACCTCCACCTCGAGGCCTGAACCAGTATAAACTCTTCGTGTTCCTTTGCAGTCCACCGTGTTTAGATCCGACAAGTAGCCCTATATTCTTATTGCTAGTGTAAAACATCGACAAGAAGCATTAAGGCTACTTGGACAGAGGATGGGCCTAACCTTGTAATTAGGGATACAATAGGACTCGGCATACTTTACCTTATATGACAAGGAAAGGATATAGTCTTAGTTGGACACATTATATCTCTAAAAGGAAATCCCTTGGTCGGAATCCCCAACTGGATTCCTACCTTGTAACCCTGCCTCCTCGGTATATAAGGGGAGGCAGGGAGCCCCCTGAGGGTAGAAGAAGAAGAACAACTCATACAATCTCACCAGAGAAATCTTAAAGGCAATACAATAGCTGGAAGTAGGGTATTACCTCACCTCAAGGGCCTGAACCAGGATAAATCGTCTCGTGTTCTTTTGAAATCCATGAAGTTTAGGTCTCACGAGTAGCCCCATATTCTTATTGCTAGTGTAAAACATCAACATCTTGGCTCCCAAATATGGACTTATTGGCACTGCCACTGTGGATTTATTGACACTACCACCTATCAACTAACACACCATGGTGTCTCCTACTGGGATGTGCTACACTACAGGTCCAGCCATTGCCCATTCTGGCTTGTGGTTAGTACGGTAAGTGCTTCACAACAGTAGCTCGTGAACTAGTCCTTAATTGTCATGAGCACCACTAACAACATCACCAATCCATTTAGTCATGTTTTAGTTGCCCATTAAACTTAACCTTACACGATCTCTGTCGCATGGAACCATTATTTAATGTGAGTCAATATGTGAATAACAGCCCTTAAGTTATTCTATAATTTCTAAGCATGGCTAAGCAAAATCCTAGAATTATTTTCGCTAACCAATAACTTGAGCTAGCTAGTCCATATAATCCCATAGGTACAATAGCAGCAAATCAAAGCAACAGGGTTGTAAACAATGATCAAGGTTTTCCCTTCCCAATGACATATAAAATAAAGACATGTTTGAATAAAATAGGAATTTAAATCATCGGATTAACATGCTCAAAGGGCTGTGGATCTGTGTGACTTGCCTTGCTGCTTTGCAAAGTCTTCTGAACATTCCTCAACATAAATTGACTCTTCGGAACGTCGGAAACTATAGCAAATAACAAAACAAGCAAAAACAGTACATAAACACATAGTAAAAACACATGTGGATATTTTAATAGGTAGATCTTGATTTTTAATGAATTTAGAGACTTGAATGACCTCAATCCAAGTCGTATGAATTAGTTATGATTTTTAGAAGTTTAAACCAAGTAAAACCATTTATAGAAATTATTAATGCAATAATGATGCAATAATGAATTAATTTTGAAAGAGAAAAGGGATTTATTACATCATCAGAGTTAGGTCCACCGAGACCATTTCACAGAGCAGTGTACGGGATCGACCCGGCAAGGATTTAATGGATCAAGATCGAACGGCCCAGATGGATCCCAATCTCGGCGCACGGATTGGCGACACATGGCACCCAGCTGGCAGCCACAGAAGGACGGGCGATTGACAGGCACTGAGGTTGATGATCAGCGACGCGGCGGCTTGGGAAGTGAGGCTCACCGGCGATCCAGGGAACTACGGTGGCTACGGAAGGCACCAAGAGAAAGAGCTTGGCGAGGTGATCATACCCCGAGGTCTCCCGGCGGCGAACAGCGGCAGATGGTCACCGGCATTGAGAAGATGCTCGGCCTTCGGAGTCTACGGCGTCAGATGATGTCCCGGTGGTGGATAGCGGCTGTGGACGGCGGACAAGGTGCGGCTCCACCCTGGGAACACGACTGAAGCGATGGTGAGAGGCGGCAACCACCCGAGCGGCAGCGCGGCATGGCTGAAGTCAACGGTGGCAGCAGCGATGCGATCTACCAGTGATTAGGTGCTACAGGAGTGTCAAGAGGTCTCGCGGTGACGGAGGGGAGGGCAGGGGTACTTATAGGGGCCATGATTGATAGACCAAGTGGATACAACGGCTATGACGGCGCGCAAACATGGCGGCGGCAGTTTCCAAAAGGGGCTCGAGTTCGGCCCGATTCCTAACCGATTCGCTCCGGATAAGAGGGAAAAGGTGGCGGAGATCGTGGGAGGAATTCCCTCACCTAATTTGAGGAAGGATCGACACGGGCGGCCGATTTCTCGTGAGACGGTGCGGCTGCGCTCAGTCCCGGCCCGAGGTTGATGACAACCAACAGGTGGGTCCACCTATCGGTGGGAGAAAAGTAAAAGAGAAAGAGAGAAGAGCAGGCGTAGCTGGCCACAGGCACGGGAGAATAGAGAGGGAAATGCTAGGCTGAAATAGGCCCAGTGGCTAGGATGGGTTTTAAAACCTTTTTCCTTTATTTAATTCACTAAAATGGTTTTCCAATTACCAAAAATACTCCCCTACCTCAATTAATTCCCAGAAAATTCCAGGGACTAAAAGAGTTAAAGAAATATTTAACAAAATTTTATTTGGCCCATTTTTTATATTGAAATTTGTTAAGGATTTTTATTAACCTCTTCCTTCGGCTTTTAAATAATTTCTATAAATGGTATTTCCACATGTATTAATTAATAAATGATTTTTTGAGGTGTGACAAACCTACCCCCTTAAACAGAATCTCGTCCCCGAGATTCGAAAGAGCTAGCGAAGAGATGTGGATGGGAAAACTTCAACTCTTCCTCTTGTCCGACGTAGCTTTGGTTCGTCTCAGAATGGCAGGCTTGCCTCCACTGAACCTTGCAAAAACAGGTTACCGATTCCTGTTTCCTCCTCTCACTGGTCTCCAAGATTTACGAAACTGGTTTCTCCACGTAAGTTTAGATCTTCCTGGAATCTTGATCTGTTCTAGTCAGCTTCCTCTGTAGGCAACCCAGAGGCATTCTTTAACTGTGAAATGTGAACACATCATGAATCCCCTGCCATAGTTCTAGAATAACTTCCCAACTTAGTATGCAACCTCACCTTGCGACTAAGAATCTTTATAGGTCCCACCAAAGCGTTACAGGTGCCCAATTTCCCTGGTTTGAAAACGATGAATGCCCATAGTGGCGTGACTTGAAAGGTACACGTAATCTCCTTCAAAAACTCATATCCCTTCGTGATTATCCGCATAACTTTCTAGTGACTATGGCCACCCGTAATCTTTCTTGATATAATTTTCACTTTCTCCTAGCTTCCTTCAAAATGTCAGTCCCAAAAACTTTGCCGTTCTCCCGTCTCCATTGGTCCCACAGGAGCAGGGTCGACACTTCCTGGACCATATAAGGCCTCATACGGAGACATCTAGAGATTGGATTGATTACTATTGTTGTAGGAGAACTCTGCATAATGCAAGCTCTTGTCCCAACTCCCACCGAAGTCTAGGGCACAAACTCTTAACATGTCTTCTAGGATCTGATTGACACGTTTGGTCTGACCGTCTGTTTGCGGGTGATATGCAGTACTAAAGTTTAAACGGGTACCCATCTCCTCCTGGAGTTTCTACCAGAACTTTGAGGTGAATTGACTACCTCGGTTAGATACGATCTTATTAGGGACGCCATGTAGACACATTATTCTTGCCATATATAATTTTGCTAACTTACTGCCAGAGTAAGTAGTCTTAACTGCGATAAAATGAGCAACCTTGGTAATCCTGTCAACCACTACTCAGATAGAATCATATCTCGACGAAGTCTTGGGCAACCCAATGATAAAATCTGTTCCTATTTCTTCCCATTTCCACTCAGGTACCTTCAATGGTTGCAACAATCCTATCGACCTTTGTTGTTCTGCCTTCACTCGTTGACACACATCATAGATGGTGACATATTCAGCTATCTCACTCCTCATACTGGCCCACCAAAACTTTTCCTTAAGATCTTCGTACATCTTGGTGCTGCTGGGATGGATAGAATACTAGGTGTCATGAGCTTCTTTCATGATAATATCTTTCAACTCCTTGTTATCTGGCACACATATCCGTTCTCCCAACCATACTATTCCTTGTTCATCTTCAAAGAATCCACTGGCCTTTCCTCTTCTCATGTTCTTCTTGATCACTTGGATGTCTCGATCATTGATTTGGGCCTCTCTAACTTGGTCTATTAGCGTGGGACATGCCTCCAATGCTGCTATGAAGACTTTCTTGATAATTCCCAAATTTAACTACTCGAATTCTGCACATAACTCCTGAGGCAACCATCATCCTTCTGAAGCATCGCAATAACTCTTCCTACTAAGGGCATCTGCCACAACGTTGGCCTTTCCTGGGTGGTAGTGGATTCCTATATCATAATCCTTGATTAATTCCAACCATCTTCGCTAACGCGGGTTTAGTTCGCTAAGTGAAGATATACTTCAAACTCTTGTGGTCCGTATATATCTCGGTATGAGTACCAATAAGGTAGTGACGCCATATCTTCAATGCATAAACTACTGCGGCCAATTTCAGATCATGGGTAGGGTAGTTTTTCTCATGTGGCCGCAACTGGAGAGATGCATAAGCAACCACCCTTCCATCTTGCATCAGAATACATTCTAAACCTTGTCAGGATGTGTCACAGTAGACCTAGAAATTCTTCCTGGGGTCTGGTAGAGTCAACATCGGTGTAGACACCAAATGCTTCTTCAACTCTTGGAAACTCTGTTCACACTCAGGTGACCACTGGAATTTGACATCCTTCTGAAGCAACCGAGTCATTGGCTTGGCAATCTTTGAGAAGTTCTCTATGAACCTACGGTAATATCCCACAAGGCGAAGGAAACTCCAAATTTCTGAAACTGTCTTCGGTTGTTTCCATTTGGTAACTAACTCCACATTGGCCGGGTCCACTATGACACCTCTAGCAGAGAGGACATGACCAAGGAACTTCACTTCTGACAATCAAAAATCACACTTACTAAACTTAGCATAAAGCTGATGCTCTCACAATTTCTCCAATACTAACCGAAGATGCTACTCATGCTCTTCCTTAGTCTTGGAATAGATGAGGATGTCATCAATGAAAACCACCACAAACTTGTCTAGGTACTCCATAAATACCTTGTTCATCAGGTTCATGAAGAAGGCTGGGGTGTTAGTAAGCCCAAAAGACATGACCGTACATTTGTACAATCCATTGTCTTGGGTATATCCTCTTCTCGAGTCCTTAGCTAACGATATCCAGAACAGAGATCTATCTTGGAGAATACCACGGCCCCTTCCAACTGGTCAAATAGGTCATCAATCCTGGGCAACAGGTACTTGTTCTTGATGGTGACATCATTCAACGCACGGTAATCCACACACATCCTTTGGGTATGATCTTTCTTCTCCACAAAGATAACTAGCGCTCCCCACGGTGAAGTGCTTGGTTGAATGAATCATTTCCACTCCAAATCTTCCACTTACTTCTTTACTTCTACTAACTCACTAGCTATCATTATGTAAGGTCTGTTGTGGATGGGGGCGGTTCCAAGTACCAAATCTATCCGGAACTCTATGTCTCTCTTAGGCGGCATGCCTGGCAGATCATTAGGAAACACATCCGGGTAGTCTCTCACCACCAGGATTTCTTCTAGGGTAGTCTGGTTGAGAATTAATTTTGGGGGTTCGACTGATGGAGTACGAAATATCACTTTCTGCCCAAGGTTACTGGTTAAGGTGACTTCCCTGGTAACACAGTTTATCATTCCTCTATGTCTGGTTAGCCAGTCCATCCCCAAGATGACATCTAGGTCTCTGGTTCTAACAAAATCAGGTTGGCTAGAAATGGGACCCCTTGGATATCTATGGTAACAGAGGGGCTAAAAAAGGTGGAGGGCATTTGATTGCCAGGGGTGCATATCATCATTGGGTTAGCCAACTTTTCTACCCTTATCCCATTCTTTCCTGCAAAATTCTTAGATAAGAACGAATGGGTAGCACCAGAATTAAAAAGGTACTATGGCAGGAACTGAGTTAACAGGGAACGTACCTAGGACCACATCTAGAGCGACTTGGGCTTCCTTGGTTGTAACATGGTTGACCCGAGTCTTGGGCATGTTGGAGTTGCTTTGTCCAAGCACGACTGGCCTGGGTCCCTGACGCTTGGGCTTCGGGCATTGGTTGGAGAAATGCCCTAGTTCATTGCAGTTATAGCACACCAAGGTCTTGCCTCCCTGTTCCTTCTTGACCGGCTGGTTCTGTGAGGGTGAAGCCGCCAGGAGAGGGGAAGGGCGATTAACCATTACATCACCGCCAGTATTGTTGTTGTAGAACTGGCGTTGGGGACAAGGTGCAGCCGATGATCCTCCTGGATGAGTCTTAGGGGGTACCACCACACGCGGCCGCTAGCTACTAGGCTATTGAGCTCGAATGCTGGCAATCTTGTGCTTCCTCTGTTTCATCCGATTGTGTTTATCATCCTGTCGGATGGCCTTGTCAACAAGCTTCTGAAAGTTTGAGTAATCCCCTAAGATAAATTGGACTGAGAGTTCATCATTCAATCCATCCAAAAATTTGTCTTGCCGTTCAGCATTTGTGCTAACATCTTCCAGTGTGTCACGTGAAGGATGGTTGAACTTGTAGAGGAACTCGGTCACTGACTGATTTCCTTGCTTAAGTGCCTAGAACTCTTGCTTTTTTAGGGCCACCACCTGCGTAGGAATGTGCGTCTTCTTGAAGGCCGCTGAGAATTCAGCCCAAGTAATAGGCTGGCCTTCAGCTCTGTTAGCTCAGAAGTGGTCAGACCACTCCGACACAAGGCCATGTAGTGATGGGAAGCAAATGAGACCTTCTCCTGGTTCGTGCTTGGTAGAAGATCTAGCTTCTTCTCAATAGTGTGTAACCAATCCCCGGCTTCCACTGGGTTAGTTGTGCTAGAGAAGGTGGGAGGCCTCACTCTCAAGAACTCTACAAGCTTGTTCTGAGGTGGTGGGCACATCTATTGCTGAGGCACCTAGTACTGCTTGTTCTGCATCTGCTGGAACATCATGTTCATGAGCTATGTTTGATTGGCAAGAACTTGTGCGATGGTGACAGTGGGCACCCCGGAAGTGCATTGTGGAGAGTAATTATTATGACAACGCGAAATATCTAGATGGATGGGGTCTCGAATAAAAACCGAATAAATGCGGTAACCATCCATCCTCATCGCAGCCTTGCCATAATCTTTACCCACTCACAATACAAATCCAATGCGCCAAATTCAGAAATAAAGAGATATTTGGAGAGTTGATTCACCAGTCCCAAACGGCGAAGTGTGCCTGACAAACCACACGAAGGTGGCGACCAAACACGATACACACTTCTGGGGACATGGTCTATGGTTGAATCAACGTTCATGCATCTCATCATTTCTAAATTCATACTCATGTTCAACTAGTCCCCAGGAAAGTGACTAACTTCACACTTTCATCGCAAGCAATTGATAAGCATCACAAGTACTCTAAATATGGATAAACGAGCAGCAGAGTTATATATATATATTACATAGAGGGCTCACACCCTAATTCATCACAAAGTGACCCAAAAGATAGCAACGGAAAATATAAACATAAAAAGATAAAACCAGTGGTGCCATTACCAAACCACAGGGCAACCGACTGAGGATAGAGCATAACTTCAACTAGACATTATCCTCGCCACCCTCGGTGGGATAATAGTAGATCACATCAATGTCGTTGATACCCTCACCTGAAAGATATGCAGCGTGAGTACAACAAGTACTCAGCTAGACTTATACAATAATAATAGAACAAAGGAGTAATGCTAGTCTCTACATCAAGGAGTATGGCTATGTCGATCTGATTTTGCATAAAGCTGATTTTATTGAGCAAGTAATACATTTAAAACATAAGCATTTGTGAAATAGCTCAATCTGAAAATTTAGGACAGCAAGCTTATAGTTCTGAAATGGAAGTAAAAATGAGCACAATCCCATGCTCTAACATCAACAATGGGCCACCATTGCCCAAATAATTATGCTACACAAGCATACCATCTTTCATGGCTAAAACCAAGCCATATTTAACATCAAAGCCTTTTATATAAACCCATCCATCCATGACTATCCTAAGTCATGGTCTAACAACATAATCCCATAACCACATATCCCAAGTTGGATGCTAACATGAGTAACTAACACATCAAGCGATCGTCCTGTAACCGTGGACACGGCTATTCGAATAGTTCTTACTTTGATCAGAGGTGTACATCTTTACCCACACGATGTGATAGAAGCCAAACAGCTACACTCTAGTTTGATCCATACCTGCCGGTACCCACACTCTACACATTGAGTGCGGACTAGAGGTCACAACACAATCTTTTGCACGCTTAGCCTCAACCACCTAAACCACGTCTGGGCCCCCGACGACTTAGTCGTGCATGTGTGATGACTAAGGCGGGCTCACCATCGCGGGAGGCACCTCTGGCCAAAGCTAGGCGCGCTCAAGGCCCTCCAAAGGAAATCCCTCCTCACGACTGACGGACGGGCATAGATGGCCACAGCCTCCCGTGCTACTGAGTTAAGCCGTCCCATACCGACGTGTGGAAGTACGTAGGGTGCTTGAATAGACGTCAACATGTTTGGTCCTTAACGACCCAGACGTCAACCGGCGGCGAACGGCGGCGCGGTTGCCGGTGTGGCCAAAAGAAGAAAGGAAGAGGAAGACGAGGCGAACACATCGGTGCTCTTCTCATTGCCAGTGGTGGCCGGAGCTAGGCACCGCAGCGGCGCAAGCAGCTGAGTGGTTTGGGCCGATGGATCAAATCGCTCTACGGGCATACTTCGTTCCAGCCAGTGCATGCATAGGTGTCTAAGAGCTACTAGGAACCTCACCGAGGGGTTTGACGAGGCCGGCGAGGTTTTGTCGATGGCGGTGGTGCACGGATTGGTTCGGCGGCGGCAGAAACCTTCGGGTTCATGGGGACTGGCTCGATTTGCTACGTGCGCGGTGGGGACAACACAAGCAGGAGGTTAAGGAGGTCACGAGGAGACAGCTGACGCGAGGAATCGGAAGATAGCTCACCGGTGCAGTGGGAACAGGTGTGGCAGATCTCGGCCAGAGCCGAGGAAGATGACGGCTGATCTCTGTGTTCGGTTGATGACTCTTGTGATTCCTTGGGGCGTCCTGCTCCTGGTACTGAGGCGGCACTAGTGGTGCGGTGGCTCGGCTTGCGGCGTCCTGGATCGGCCGGAATGGCGACGGCGTCACGGCAGCAGCACTATAGGGCAGAGAACGAAGACAACAGCGGCACGGTGGCTCTGACCCGCAAACCTAGGGCCATGAAGTATGAAAATGGAATGATCAGGAGGTGATAAACATGTTCCCATGATCGGAAGAGGGTGATGCTCACCAGAGTTGAATCGGTTTGGATCGAACGGTTGCCAGCGTCGGAGAAGATGACACTGTTGCCGGCTATTCTGAGGTGAAAACTTGTGGTTTCACTTGAGAATGCAATTAAGCCGAGGAGAGGATGCTAAGGGCGAGGTGGCCTGTCAAATGGAGGAGGTTGACGTGGAGAGGTAGGCTGTGGTGTCCCTGGTTGGATGCCGACGCATGGGGAGAAACGTGGCAGCGTTCCTGGGCGTGTCCCGAGCTTGGGCGGTGTCTCTGACTGACCAGCGGGTCCAGGAGGTCTGTGGGGCCCACATGGCAGTGAAGAATGAGAGAGGAGCTCTCTAGAAGCTAAGCATGGGAGACTGTGTGTACAGCTGTTTTGCACTGGAGATTTCACTGAGTTACAGAGT
Organism: Oryza meyeriana var. granulata; assembly: GCA_003991445.1. Lineage (NCBI taxonomy): Eukaryota > Viridiplantae > Streptophyta > Magnoliopsida > Poales > Poaceae > Oryza > Oryza meyeriana. The sequence continues at coordinate 18,862 of RYFJ01002223.1, forward strand.
GTGTCTGGGGTTGGAGAAATTTATGTGTATAGGTGAATATATGTTCTACCAAGCTGCCAAGTTTCAAAGCTTGAGGCTTTATATTTTTATTGTGGCAAAAAGATGAAATAGGCTTAGTAACACAGTTTTCTGCAGTGCACTAGTCTGAGTCAGTGATCTTTGTCCTATTATTTTATGTTCAATATTTGTGAAGATTGTACTGAAATTTTTACTGTAATTAGTTCACAATCTAGTCCAGGTTCTGGTAAATTTTGGTGAGAAGGTAATTGATGGATTAATTCTGGCATAAATGCCAAATAGACTGTCTGCAGGGAAAATGTTCTCTGCCTTGCTGAATCCAAAACATTTGTTTGGGACACTTATTGAATTGATAAAATTTTGTGAAAAATACTGGAGATAGGGGAGGATGTGATTAACCTTCTGACAAGATTTCATCACTAGAAGTGGTCTGGCTTGCCTTTGGTGAAATTGCAAATTAGGCATAATGGTCCAGTTTTTCTGTAGTGTAATTTATATCCCTAGGGCTTTGCTCTTATTATTTTATGTGATTTCTTTGGGAATTAAATTTTACCAAAATTACTGGTGGTAGGATTTATGTTGGCACACACTTTGGAAAATTGGCTCTGTCTAATTAGTCCTCATTTTCATTTGGTGAATTTTAGAAATATACCCATACATTTTTAGCTAGCTCCCTAGTCTAGCTGATTTGAGGGATTTTATTGGAGTACTTACTGAAGCGATAAAAATCATGTAAAATGTACAGTGGATCAATTATGTGGGATAGTGTTTACAGGAATTTTTCCATGATTTTATATACAACCAAAACATCTTTAGAAAATCCTTAGACTATACAAATGCATATATCGAAGAAAAGGACCCAGGCTGAAACTTGTTTGAATTTTTAATGGGGTCTAAACTAATGAAACAAATTCTGGAAAAATTATATTGATTCATGATAAGTAAACTAGTATTTGAATAAATTATTTCCCACATATGCTTCTATTCAATTTGATGCACTTTTTAGTGGTGTTTTGTTTTTGCCGATTAGGGTTTGATCTTGCCAACTTAAATTTCCATGAAGTGAAAAATGCAAGAATTTAAATTGTGCATTCTACTGATAGTAGGTCATAACCCTAATTACCTAAAATTAGATTTAGGGCTGTGACAGTGAGATTGTCATCATGAGGCGGTGGTCCGTTGGGTGCACCTCCCTGATTATTGTTTGTCCCAATGTTAGTGTCCTGGCCACCGCTGTTGCAGGTGTTCACCATCTGTAGGGATCAGCACATAGGCGAGAAAAGAAAAAAACTCTTAGGATAGGTACACATTATTTAAACTTCAACTTTTATTGATCTAAACTGAATGATTAACATTTATGTTGCTTAAGACCCACATCACACCAACAGGAAACTCCTAACATAAGCAGTTCCAACACCACCCTCTGACATAAGCTGCCATCTAAACCCCACACACAAGCATCACCTAAGCACACAATGACTAACACAACGCTCTAGAGTGACCTTCTACTAAGGTACAACTTAATGGGGTGAAGGGCTTCGTCCTACATTAGAATTGTACTCAGATTCCTCCTCATCCTCACGTGTGTCACCCCACTCCACTTTAGAATGGGTACAAGTTCCACTATCTCCTGACCTTTCCGAAGGGGTGCTTGCTTCTGACTCCTTCAGGTCTTCTTCTTCTGCATCATCAACATAAGCCACGTGTGGGACTACTCTGAGTGGGACCTGATCATTGAGCAAGCGGGTCCTAGGTGCTAGCTTAATCCGAGGTGGAAGGCGAACCCTTTTTCTTGCAGTGGTGTGGATCTTGGCTTCTCCAGGGGGTGCTTCTCCTTTGTCCAGTGCCAGCTCCGCCTTCAAACGATCCACTTGGTAGATCTTAGTGCGGTTCTCGTTCTCCCGATCATGAGTTGCTATCAGAACATCAGCATGAGCATCATCCATGGCACTTAGCATCCTCACTAAGCGTTGCGTGGTAGCACTGTTCTCTGCCTCAGGGTTCCAGTAGCTGCTGTACTCGTCATTGTGGGTCCGGAGCAGATGGTAGAGATAAGCGATGTCCCTCAAGCGAGCGGCGTAGCAGTGATGAAGTTCTCCAATGGCCTCCAATGCCACCTCCAAACATGCATGCTCAAAATTCCTTCCTCCGGCTCCAAAGATCATGGATGGGACTCCTTCATGGTCACTTGAGATTGTTAGACGAACACAACACTTCTCTTCTACCGGATTATGGGTGACTTGTCGGTACTCGGGGGCTGGGTTGAATCCAATGGCAAAAGCCATGTCTCGTAGCTCCTTGACGAAACCTCCGACGCCAAACAGATGTGTGGGCTTGCGGTTCAACATCTATGGAATATGAAGAGAGAGGCAAAAATTTTGATTATGTTAACAAAGCAAGTTTAGCTTTAAATAAAACAGAAGGGGTAGGGAAATTTGGAAGAAGGTAAAATAAACCGAGGAAGGAAAATGACTGAAAATGATTTTTTTAAAAAATAAAACATAAATTTTAGTAGTGGATTTGTTTTTTCTTTAAATCTAGATAAAACAGTGTTGAAAGGAGAAGTAAAAAGTGTATAATCAGTACAATAATGGATATACGGTACTAATTAAATGCATAGGGTGAAAACAGAATACCGAGATAGAATTATTTCAATTCATTTTACTTTCCGTAAAGGGGTTTTAGACCAACTTAATTTTTAGAAGAAAAAGGGGAAAGAGCAGTTCTAACAAAAATTTTAGAAGCCTTCTATGGGTTACCATTTGGCTTGTCCTAAGGTCAAGGAGGCTTTGATACCAACTTGTCAAACCTGGAATTTCCATCCAAAATTTCAAACGCTTACATGTGTATTTAACCCTCGTTCAGGAATCAGCCGAGGCACACAATAACAAAGTTGATAGCAAAGTACAAGTCTTTAACTAATAAAGATGGAACCTCTCAACCAAAAAAAGTTCTATGCAACGAAAATAGCTAGCGAAGGCGACGACTCCAAGCTCCACAGGCAACTTGACCCGAACCCGGCCTAGTGCTCCAGGTCTTCACTATCACTGTAGAACTCCTCTTCTGATGATTTGGTATTGCAAGGTGAGTACATGGAATACTCAACAAGCCACACAGCAAGTATGCAAGTACACAGGATAACAAAGGATGGCATAAAGGGCTAAATTGCATAAATAGCATTTAAATAAGCATTTATGATAGTAGTAAAGCAAGAGTGCAATTAAACAATATTAAACCAACATTGTATAGCCTACCTGACTGCATAGGCCCAAATTACCCCAACCTGGAGTCTCATATCACATTTTAACCGTTAAATGGTAAATGGGACTAATCACGAAAAACATCGTTAGGCTCGCCCATAACTATGGGCTCGGTTATTCGAATAGTTTTACTCTGGCTAGAGGTGTACAACTTTACCCACAAGATACAACCCCACAACATGTCACCATGCGCCTTGGCACCACCACGATACCTTGGAAAGGAGTTGTGACTGGACTCTTGGCATAACACGCTCAACAGAATGACCACCGGCTAAATCCCCAGTAGAGGTGGCCCTACCTCCAGGCTAAAGAAACTCTTGGCTCCCAAATATGGACTTATTGGCACTGCCACTGTGGATTTATTGACACTACCACCTATCAACTAACACACCATGGTGTCTCCTGCTAGGACATGCTACACTACATGTCCAGCCGTTGCCCATTCTGGCTTGTGGTTAGTAAGGTAAGTGCTTCACAACAGTAGCTCGTAAACCAGTCCCTAATTGTCATGAACACCACTAACAACATCACCAATCCATGTGCTCACAACCCACCATTTAGTCATGTTTTAGTTGCCCATTAAAATTAACCTTACATGATGACAACGGGGTGACCGATCTTCCGTTAGGTAACGATAATTCTCGATTTGGTGGAGAATTGACACTCACGATCCGGCTTCTGGTCACCAAGACCTGAACCCTGCAATCACTGCACCACGTCTCCTCTCGTTATCAACCGTGCGCTGCCCGGTTGACCTCGCCACGAAGGCTAATCCCTGCATGCGAATCGAAGAACACAAGCAAGAACAAGAAAGATTGCAACTCACATGCAGATGAATGATTATACTCTCGAGGTTGGGGTCTCACAAACCGATAAACGGCGAAACTGTTCAAAGACAGAAAAATCTAAGTAAAACCCATCTAAACAGTGATGGCTACTGAATATATATGAGTTAGGACATCCTAGGGTGAGGGTTTTCCCTGTGAGGGGCGCACTCCTCATGGGTTTAGCCCACAACACAAATACAAAGCCCAAAGGCCCAAACTGACTAGATGGAAAAAAATGATGGAACTTGTTTTGGCGATTCTGGACAGCTTAGGAGGAATTTTGGTTTGAAACCAAAACCATCTGAAAGTAGACTTTATAAGATTTCCAACAAGTACTTATAGGCCTTGTAACTCCTTTTGGATCAAAAGTTATGGCCGTTTGAAGTTGACGCTATCTCCTAGCCCGAACTGAATCGGTCTCGGGAATAAGAATTTACTTGTACTTGTTGTCTCCACTTTAATATTTGGCTTCTTGAGCTATTCTCCATGGTCTTCTCTCAGGTTTCTAATAACAATAAAATCATCACAAGAATTAAATAGCATGCTATTCGTAGAAATATTTCTATGTAAGCTTAGGAACGCATTCACATGGCAATTAAGTTGACAGGCACGTGCGCGAGTAATTGGTCCTTGGACCTGTGGAGGTTGTAAGTGTGTATCAAAAGAAGTGATATCCTCATCATCCTCCCCCTCTTTATTTGGAGTCGTCCTTGACTCAAGGTCATCTTCTTCACCCAAGTAAGGCTTCAAATCAGCAACATTGAACACATCACTCGGACCATAATCTGCAGGCAAATCAATCTTGTATGCATTATCATTAATCTTCGCAAGAACTTTAAAAGGACCAGCAGCTCGAGACATTAATTTTGACTTGCCCAAAGTAGGAAACCTATCATTTCTTAAGTGTAACCAAACAAGATCACTAGGTTCAAAAATAAGCTCCTTTCTACCTTGACTACCAGCAAGTTTATACTTTGCATTCATACGCTCAATATTGTTCTTAGTGGTCTCATGTAACTTAAGCACAAATTCAGCCCATGTCTTAGCATCAAAATTCATTTTTTCTGAAAATGGTAAAGGCAATAAATCAATTGGAGCATGAGGGTTAAAGCCAAATACCACATGGAATGGGCTCATCTTTGTGGTGGAGTGCAACGAACGGTTATAGGCAAACTCCACATGTGGAAGACATTCTTCCCACATTTTCAAATTATTCTTCAAAACAGCCTGCAACATCGTTGACAAAGTACGATTCACCACCTCCGTTTGTCCATCGGTTTGGGGGTGGCAAGTTGTAGAAAATAGTAACTTCGTCCCCAATTTACTCCACAACGTCATCCAAAAATGACTCAAGAACTTTGTATCTCGATCTGAAACAATTGTATTGGGCACACCATGTAGACGAACGACATCCCTGAAAAACAAATCAGCAACGTTGGAAGCATCGTCACTCTTATGACAAGGAATAAAATGTGTCATTTTGGAAAATCTATCAACAACAACAAAGACACTATCCCTCCCCCTCTTTGTCCTAGGCAATCCTAAAACAAAATCCATAGAAATATCTTCCCAAGGAGCACTAGGGACGGGTAGAGACATATAAAGACCATGTGGATTAAGACAGGACTTAGCTTTGTTACAAGTGCTGCATCGTGCAACATATCGTTCAACGTCACGCCGCATTTTCGGCCAAAAGAAGTGAGTGGCCAGCACATCCTCCGTCTTCTTCACTCCAAAATGTCCCATCAATCCACCTCCATGCTCTTCCTGCAAAAACAAAAGACAGACAGATCTTGCAGGAACACATAATTTGTTTACTCGATACAATAATCCTTCATTCAACACATATACATCAGCAAACTCCTGCAAAAGGTTAATAATAGCACGTGGCAAAGAAGGAGGCAAGTTCTCAAGTGTAAAGAATGTTTCCCTGCAAACTAAAGCATAGCAAATAGATTCATTAACATTTAACTCAGAAATCTCAGATTTAGTAGCTAACATGGAAGCTCCTTTCAACTTAAGTGTGTCTTTCCTAGCATGTGGTTCTTTTTTCTCCTTTTTAGGTGGAAAAACATCTTTAGCTACTTGTTGATTTTCAGACTTAGAATTTTCAGCACGCGCTATATCATCCTTCAAAATTTCAGCAGGGGTCATTGGTAGCAACTCCATCTTCTTACCATTGTGTGTGAAGGTGTAAGTGTTAGTTCTACCACGGTGCAACACATCTCTATCATATTTCCAAGGCCTACCCAAAAGCAAAGAACATGCTTGCATAGGCACGACATCAAAATTTGCACTATCATGATAATTGCCAACAGAAAATTGCACTCTCACAACTTTACTTACTTTCAACTTACCACAAGAGTTGAACCATTGGATGTAGTAAGGCCGTGGGTGTGGTTGTGTAGGCAAACCTAGCTTGTCAACCAAATCTGAACTAGCAAGGTTGCTACAACTTCCGCTATCAATGACAACACGACATGTTCTATTGTGAACCACGAACCTTGATTGGAACAAATTGTGGCGCTAATTTTTCTCTGCCTTCTCCATTTGAGCACTTAGCACCCGTTGTGCTACAATGCTCAAGTACTTGCTTGTATCTTCCACACCTATGTGCTCCACATCCTTATCACTCTCGTCTTCATCGCCTACATTGTTAGTGCCATGTGCTAATTCATCATCATTATCACTAGCACTAGTGTACTCACCATCCTCTGTAGCAATGAGAACTCTCTGATTTGGGCAATCACGTTGCACATGGCCCATCCCTTTGCGCTTGAAGCATTGGATATCCCTTGTTCGTCCCGTAGAGGCAACCGATGATGCACTTTTTGTGGGTGCCAATACACAAACAGATTTGCTCACCTCGGTAGCTCGTGAAGATGTCGCTGCGGGTGCCCTATTGGTGGAGGGCGTAGAACTCCGAATAGGGGCACTTTTGCCTTGCCCAATGGAAGGCCTCGATGTAGACGTGCTTCCCCAATTGTTCCTTCCCAATGGCTGTCTTCCCTGCAATTCCTGTTCAGCTAATATAGCTAGATGGAACAATCGGTTAAGAGAATTGTATTCTTTATATTGAATAATGTCCTGAATTTCATGTCTCAACCCCCCATAAAATCGAGCCATCTTATCCTCCTCATCCTCCTCTACCTCACAACGCAACATTCCTATTTGTAGCTCCTAAAAGTAATCTTCTACAGATTTTCTCCTTGATCTAAGCGTTGCAACTTATTTCACAAATATCGTTTGAAAGATGGAGGAATAAATCTACCCCGCATAGCTCGCTTTAGTCTATCCCATGTGTTAGGTTCTAGGCCAGATTTAACTAGTTCACTCCACCAAATAATAGCAAAGTCCTTGAACTCACTAGTTGCTTGCCTAACTCTATGATTTTCAGGAACTAAATGGGAATTAAATTTCTGCTCTACAGTCATTTCCCAATCCAAATAAGCTTCAGGGTCATATTTTCCAGAAAATGAAGGCAAGGTAAATTTAACTTTAGCAAAAGGATCATCGTTACCTCGCCCTTGGTGGTTTCCTCCCATACCTTGACGATTGCGGTGAAGGCGTTGACGTAGTCGTGCCTCTTGTGTCGCTCACCGGTCAACCTCTGCATCGTCATCATACATCGTGGCATCATCTCTGGAGGGTGGTCGATGGGTCTCCAATTCATTAATCCTCCCAGCCAGCGTGGCCACTCGTCTGTCCAGACTCTCAAGCATGTGGTTTATGTTCTGCTTGGCAAGAGCAGCGTTGACCCCCTCCAGAATGGTTTCATTCAGCCCCTTCATCATCTGGTCCATGTAGCCTTGCATCTCGCTGCGAAGAACGCACTCCGAGATTTCATCGTCGGTCCCTGGCATTGTTAGCAAGAAGACAGAGAAAACACAAAGGAAATATCCCTATCAACTAGTACTATGAAAGGATAGTGGACACTCGCAAATGGAAGCACCTTACCGAGCTCTTACAAGGTTCTGAGACTAGCGAGCAAAGGATGGTACAACCGGTGGCTGGTTCATGATACCTTGAGGGCGTGATCCAGCGATTGCAAGGGTCGAGACCGTGCTGACCAGAAGTATATATGTGGAGCTTGGGAAACCAAAATATGTTAATAGCACACAATTCAATAACAGATAGTAATGCTGAATAAATGTCCAAAGCACTTGTCCTAGTTGTTGGCCTAAACGCGTTCTAAACCAGATGTGATAAAACAAGGGAGACAAACAAGTATAAAGGACAGCAGCAAGGAAATAAGGACAAGGCAAAAAACACAGCACACAATAGCACACAGCTGGCTCCCTAGTGTGTCCTATGTGCTCCTCTCCTTTTCTTTTTTTTCTTTTCTTTTCTCACACCTTTTTTTTATTTTTCTTTTATTTTTCTGATATTTTTTTCTCAACTAGGAGCACAGGAACAGCAACCTCAGGAAGGTGGCAGCTCAGTCTGATATAAGGTGTGGTCTGTAGAAATACACGAGAATGCTTTAAAAAGCGTGCTAGAACTTTGAAGTGCGGAAACCCAATTTTCTGGGCTGAATTTCGCAAAAAATTTTCAGACAAACCCAATGAAGTGGGGGAGTAGCAGATGGGAAATTTTCTGTAGATGTCCGTAGACTATTTATTTGCCTGATTTCGAGTTCGTATGCGAAAGTTATGGTTGTTTCAAGGAAGGTCCTCCGTGTCAGTGTTTTGGTGGAGGCTGATTCGGAATCAGGTAGTGAAACTAGGGATGATATGGTGGCGGTGGCTGCTGGGGAGGTGGATGGAGATGTAGGGTGATCAAGGACATGATATATGACACTAAAACAGAAGACACAACGGTCAATACTTGCACAAGATGGTTAGTAGATAGGAAAACAAAGACAATGGTGGCGGTGCCTAGGGTTTGTGGGGATGCGGCGGATGGATCACGAACTGAACTCGAACACAATCTAAGCCAGCAACCAAACTCAACCTAGGACACAAACTCAACACTACGGACTCTGAAACAGAATTATGCAAAAAGGCTAAACGTGGTTGTAGGACAGGGAAAAACCTACGACTACCAATTTTGTTTTTGTGGCTTTTCTGGACTCTAGGTATAGTAAACAAAGATTGAAAACGGGATGGAAAAGATACTACCTAACGGGCAACCTTCACTTTGATACCACTTGATGGCAACGGGGTGCCCGATCTTCCGTTAGGTAACGATAACTCTCGATTTGGTGGAGAATTGACACTCACGATCCGGCTTCTGATCACCAAGACCCGAACCCTGCAATCGCTGCACCACATCTCCTCTCGTTATCAACCGTGCACTGCCTAGTTGACCTCGCCACGAAGGCTAATCCCTGCATGCGAATCGAAGAACACAAGAAAGAACAAGAAAGATTGCAACTCACTTGCAGATGAATGATTATACTCTTGAGGTTGGGGTCTCACAAACCGATAAACGGCGAAATTGTTCAAAGACAGAAAAATCTAAGCAAAACCCATCTAAACAGTCATGGCTACTGAATATATATGAGTTAGGACGTCCTAGGGTGAGGGTTTTCCCTGTGAGGGGCGCACTCCTGTTAACGCCAAAATTTAGTACGGATCTTTATTAGATTCGGTTAAGGAAAAATCATGGATAACTGGCGGGAATTAAATCCAGAAGAAGCCGAATTCAAGAAGGAATCGTGAAGACCACGGAGAGACAGTTAGTATCTTATCTATAAATTAGGTAGAGATAATAATTTTTAGAAAACCTGATCTCGTGCCCGATCAGGGCTTGTTAATTCTCCTTTTATTGTTAGGAAACTCCTGTTTTGTATCCGATCAGGACTGTATCAACTCGGGGTATAAATACGTATGCCCGGGTACCTTGTAAATCATCAAACAGATCAATACAAACTACGGCGCATCGCCACCCTTTTCAACGGGTTCTTGCTTTTCAAGCCAGGCTGCATCGGTTAAGTTCGACCTCCTGCGAGAGGGTAAGTCTCGTTACCCCGACTACCGTATCGGCTAGGACTTCCTCGGTTAGGTCCAATATTCTAGTCGGCCTACGGTAGTCGGCTTACCACGATATATCTGTTCTGTCTACGGCAGCATCGGTTAGGTTTGATCTCATAGGCTGAGTAGATATATCACATCACTTGTGCATAGATTTATCGGCTTGCTGGGTATAACTTATCATAAGTTTGTGCTGCATCGGTTAGGTCCGACCTACTAAACTGCGTGATAAGTTATTCCTGCTAGGTTGATCGGTTTTATGCAAGTGTTTTATCGGGATGTATAGCCGATAAGTTATCCTATAGTTCATCACGATTGCATCAGATCTATCGGCTCATTGAGGTTCTTTTATTGTTATCAATCTGTGCTGCATCAGTTAAGTTTGACCTACTAGATTGATAATGATAGAATTTATCCTTGTTAAGCCGATGGGTGTTTATGCAATGTTCTATCGGAGTGCCTAGCCGATAGGTTATCTTTTATTAGTTAAAGCTGATTGCATTGTTTAACACGTTTGACACGCTACACCGTCATCGGCTTTCCGGCCGATACATATTATATCAGTAATCGGCTAGTTTATTTATTTATATTGTTATTGGTTCCATAGCCACATGGTTTATTTACTTTATCCATCTATGCCATCATCGGCTTCCAGTCGATGTATAAGTGCTATAGTCCATATCGGCTATCAGCCGATGAAACGAGTCCAAATCGGCTTCCAGTCGATTGGCTCATTGATCTAATATTTGATCTAATATTTTCTATCTTCTTGTCAATTGCAGGGTCAAATTGACTGGCACGCCTACGAACCTCAAATTTAGGATCTGCACTGGAGCTAAGCAGATCTCCCAGGCCTTCGCGTGTCTTAAGGCGCCGAACCATATCATCGGCTCGTTCTCGACGCTGATCGGTGATTTTCAGCGTCAACACGTTTTTGGCATGCCCGGTGGGACACGGAATTTCAACATGGCTAGAAAAGAGATCAAGACAGACAACGTGATTCTGGTCAGCATGGAGGATCTAACAGAAGAGCAGAGACAGCAAGTCGAGCAAAATATGGTCAATTTTTAGAAACTCTGCTTGGAATCTTTCGGCATGACGCGACAAGGGCCGATTCAAAAATCTCAGTTTCCAAAACCAGTTCTGGTAGGAGAATCGAGCTGTACACCACCTGAGAGTCCACCAATAAAACCCTTACAGGAGATGGTGAATGAAGCAGTACATCATGCGCTCATCAATCAATCAGGGATCTTGGTGAACACACTGCATAACCTCATCAAGAAGGCAATGGATGGATCGATTGCTCAAGAGCCTACTCGAGGTCCTGTTTATCTCCCACCAAAGATAGAGCCGAATCATGTTACTTATGGCCCCAAAAAAGATATACCGGAGAATTTATTTTCGCAGAACCAGGCTGGGGGGCAACAAGATATTCCTGCGGGATACCATCAAACGGCTTATTATGGGGGATATCAGCAGAATTACCCAAGAGGTGTTGCTGATTCAGGTAATTATCAGAGAGAATATCCTAGGCAGAATCGGCTACAAACTCCGCCCATACAATATCAGCAGGAAATCCCAAGGGAAGAAGATTTATCGGCAAGGGTTGCAGAAATAGTAAGGGAACAGTTTGGGATAAAACCAAAGGAGCAAACATTTATGTATCAGCATCCGTATCCAGAGTGGTTTGACAGGGTTCCATTACCACACCGATACAGAGTCCCAGATTTTTCTAAGTTCTCAGGGCAGGACAGCATATCTACAGTGGAGCATATTGCACAGTGTGGAGAGGCATCGGCTGAGGAAGCTCTGAGGGTTAGATTTTTCCCCTTGTCATTGTCTGGATCAACTTTTACATGGTTCTCCTCATTACCACCGAATTCAGTTTGGGGGTGGGCCGATCTAGAAAAACAATTTCACAAATACTTCTTCGCTGGGATCCATGAGATGAGGCTGACAGATTTAACATCGGTTAGGCAAAGGCCGGATGAAACGGTACCAGAATATGTCCAACAGTTTCGGGACGTTAGAAACCGATGTTACAGTTTGAATCTGAGCGACGGGCATCTAGCCGATTTGGCTTTCCAGGGTCCTTTAGCGCCGATTAAAGAGAGGTTTTCATCACAAGAGTTTGAAAGTCTGGTGCACCTGGTACAGAAGGTATCGGCTCATGAAAGCCGATTTCAAGAGGCAAAAAAGGATAAATTTCAGAGAAGGGTTGCTCAGGTGCAAGTTTATTCATTGGACTCAGATGATGGAGGGTCCGATGCTTAAGTTGGACTGGCGGAATGGGCTAGAAATAAGAGATCGGTATCATGCCCGTGGGTGAAGGATGTCGGCAAGGAGGAGCGATACAATTTTGACATTAATGAAGTCGATAAAATCTTCGATCTGTTACTGCAGGAGAAACAGATACAACTCCCACCAAATCATGTAATTCCATCAGCCGAAGAACTAAAGAAGAAGAGATATTGCAGGTGGCACAACACGATATCGCACCACACCAATGAGTGCAAAGTTTTTCAGCAACAGATTCAATCGGCTGTAGAATAGGGAAGGATCAAGTTTGAGGACAAGAAGCCGATGAAGATCGATGGACATCCATTCCCCATGAATATGGTTTATGCGGGATCATCGATGAATTAAGCCGATGAAGGAAGATATCGGGAATTTAGAAGATCTAGAATTACTTCATCGCAGCTGGTAGATAAATATTCAAGGCGCGAAGAGGAACAGCGGGCTTCGTCATACGAGGAGAGATATAATCCACATTGGGATTGCCCGTTCTTTCAATTTTGCTGGGAACGAGGGATAAGATTGCCGTCGATCAGAGATTGTCCTGAATGCGGTGTTGCGAGATCTTGAATTTTTGAGCATGAAGAATTTTCACGAGATCGGCTGCTTGAAAGGAGAGCATCGGTACATAGCCGATTAGGGCCGATCCATGAAGAGTTTTTGGAAGAAAATGATGAAGAAGGATCACATGGAGAACAGCAGGTCCAGAATCCTCAGTGGTGTCCTAGTGGAATATTTACGAAAAGTCAGAAAAGAAGGGCACAGTGGCTACGGCACTGAGAACAACAGGAAGAACAACAGCGAGATCACAAGGAAGCCGATCATCGTCACAAGAGGACTAAGCGGGTATGGCGCGTAAAGAAAAGTGATGATGAGGTTGATCCATCGGCTCCGGTAAACATGGTCTTCTTTTTGCCTCGGGAATATAAAGCACTTTCATCTGATGAGGAAGACATTGAAGAGGATTTTGCTCAGTTAACGCTGCAACCCGATCAGGCTATATTTGACAAGCCTGAAGAATCAAAGCATCGGCATTTAAAGCCATTATATATCAAGGGTTTTGTAAATGGGAAGCCGATGACGAAGATGCTAGTTGATAGGGGGGGCAGCTGTTAATTTAATGCCGTATGCTACATATCGGAAGTTGGGGAAAACTGCCGAAGAGTTGATCAAAACAAATATGGTGTTAAAAGACTTCGGCGAAAATCCATTGGAGACGAAAGGCGTGTTGAACGTGGAATTACAGTGGGGAACAAGACATTGCCTACCACGTTTTTTGTTATCGATGGAAAAGGATCATATAGTTTACTCCTTGGCAGGGATTGGATTCACGCAAACTGTTGCGTGCCCTCGACAATGCATCAGTGTCTGATACAATGGCAGGGAGATCAAGTTGAGGTAATCCCAGTGGATCAATCAACCAACATTGCAATGACTGATTTGCCGATCTGGGAAGCCGATGGTATTGATTGTTTGTCTGGAAAAGTATGGGAAGGGGATTATCTTAAAATCACCAGTCAGGAGATACAGCCGATTCGGCAAGTTGGCTCAGAATTGTTACTATGATAGGCTATTGAAGATTTCGAGGGGAAGTTGGGACAAGGATTTACGTCGGCCGATGATTTGGAAGAAATTGATATAGGACCAGGAGATAGGCCAAGGCCGACGTACATAAGCAAGAAGTTGTGTCCCGAATTCCGAGAAGAATTGATAAAATTGTTGAAGGAGTACCGGGATTGTTTTGCTTGGGAATATCATGAAATACCAGGATTAAGCCGATCAATTGTTGAACATCGGCTTCCTATTAAACCAGGATATCGGCCGTTTAAACAGGCTCCAAGGAGGTTTAAAGCAGAGTTGTATGAGCCAATCAAAGCAGAAATCACAAGGTTATATGACGCAAAGTTTATAAGGCCATGCCGATATGCTAAATGGGTTTCTAATATCGTTCCGGTGGAGAAGAAAAATGGAAAGTTGAGAATATGTATCAATTTCCGGGATTTGAATAAAGCTACCCCCAAGGATGAGTACCCAATGCCGATAGCAGATTTGTTGGTAGATGCAGATTAGGCCACAAGATTATTAGCTTCATGGATGGCAATGCAGGGTATAATCAGATTTTTATGGCAGAGGAAGATATACATAAGACTGCATTTCAATGTCCTAGAGCTATCGGCTTATATGAGTGGGTAGTAATGACATTTGGATTAAAAAGTGCCGATGTGACTTATCAGAGGGCGATGAATTATATATTTCATGATCTCATCGGCTTATTAGTGGAAATTTACATCGATGATGTGGTAGTTAAATCCAAGAGTGATAAAAGCCATATAGCCGATTTGCGAAAAGTGCTGGAAAGGGCAAAGAAATACGGATTAAGGATGAATCCCAATAAATGCGCTTTTGGTGTATCGGCTGGGCAGTTTTTGGGTTTTATGGTTCATGAGTGAGGAGTTGAAGTTAGTCAACGGAGCATCAGAGCCATCAGGAATACAGAACCACCAATCAATAAGACAGAGCTATAGTCGTTGATCGGCAAGATTAATTTTGTAAGGAGATTCATATCAAATTTGTCAGGAAGGATTGAGCCTTTTACTCCGTTATTGAAATTGAAAGCCGATCAAGAATTTGTGTGCGGGGCAGAACAGCAGAAGGCATTTGATGGGATTAAGAGTTATTTAAGTTCCCACCTGTTCTGATTCCACGCAGAAAGGAGTGCGTTCAAGTTATACTTATCAGCACGATGAAAAATCATCGGATCTGTTTTAATTCAAGAGTTTGAAGGCAAGGAGCGAGTTGTGTTCTATTTAGCAGAAGACTTTTGGATGCTGAAACGAGATATCCTGCGGTGGAGAAATTGTGCCTTTGTTTATATTTCTCATGCACGAAGTTAAGGCATTATATCCTATCGGCTGAGTGCACGGTGGTTTGCAAGGCCGATGTGGTGAAACACATGTTGTCGGCTCCAGTCTTAAAAGGGCAAGTTGGTAAATAGATTTTTGCCCTAACAGAGTTCAACTTGAGATATGAATCAGCTAAAGCGGTCAAGGGACAAAGTAGTGGCCGATTTCATTGTGCAACACAGAGGGGTTCATGGAAATTATGTGGAACCGATCCCGTGGACTTTGTTTTTCGATTGGATCGGTTTGCAAGCATGGATCTGGGATCGAATTGGTCATTGTATCGCCTCGGGGGGCAAGTTTTGAGTTTGCCTTTACAATTAAACCCTATCGGACCAATAATCAGATAGAATAGGCAGTGCTGAAGGGCTTCAACTTTTAAAGGAATCGGGCCGATATCATAGAGATCATCGGAGATTCATTATTAGTGATCAAACAATTGTCTGGGGAATATGAGTGTAGAGATGATGTTTTGAGATCGTATTATGAAGAATGTAGGGATTTGTTGAAGGATTTCATGATGGTATCGATGGATCATATTCCTAGAGAGCAAAATTTAGAAGCTAATGATCTTGCACAAATTGCTTCGGGTTATCGGCTGAATAGACAGGTTGAAGTTGAAATAGCCAATAATGATATTCAGGATAAAGCCGATGATTGGAGACAGAAAATAATTGGTTATCTGCAAAATCCGTCGCAATCGTTTCTAGGAAACTTCGATATAAAGCTACTAATATGTGCTGCTTGATGAAGAGTTTATTATCGAACTTTTGAAGGGGTTCTGCTGAGATGCTAAATTTGGAAGAGCCAAAGTGGTTATGGGAAGTGCATGAGGGTATTTGTGGAACTCATCAATCGGCTCATAAGATGAAGTGGATATTGAGAAGAGTAGGATATTTTTGGCCGACAATGTCGAAGATTGCTTCAAATATTATAAGGGATGTCAAGATTGCCAGAAGTTTGGAATATATAGCGAGCACCAGCATCGGCTATGAATCCTATCAATCAAACGTGGATCCGTTCAGAGATGGGGAATTGATATGATCGGCAGGTTTATCCTCCGTCAGTAAAGGGCAATAATTCATATTGGCGGCAACAGATTATTTTACAAAGTGGTAGAAGCGATTCTTTGAAGAAGTCAATGTCAAGGATGTGATTGAGTTGTAAAGGAGCATATAATTTTCATTTGGGAATTCATCAGAACTATAACTACATCAGGGATTATTTTTGTGTCCGATGAGTTGCAACATTTGCTGCCAGTATGGGAATTAAGTTTATTAAATTATCACCTTATTATGCTCAAGCTATGGACAGGCAGAAGCTTCGAATAAGAGTTTGATCAAATTAATTAAGCAGAAATTGATGAACAGCCGGAGATGGATACTACATTAGCAATTCATTATGGGCCTATCGGATGGCATGTCACGGATCTACTCGAGTGCACATATCAGTTGGTATATGGACATGAAGTAGTTTTGCCTTGGGAGACTACATCGGCTCTAGGAGAATTTCTTTGTCAAAATCAATTGACTGCCATTGATTATTATACTTGGATGACAAAATGAAGCTCGAGGATTTGGCTCAGAATAGGTTAAGGGCACTGGAAGAGGATCAAGGAAATAAAGTTAAGGCGGCTAGGCATTATAGGTGATGAATAAGTCGTTTGCTGAGGGAGATTTGTGTGGAAATTAATTTTGTCGATCGGGTCAGAGATAGTAAGTTTGGAAGTGGTCGCTAATTGGGAAGGGCCTATCGGATTAATTGTTGTGTGCTGGCAATGCTTATATATTGGAAGATTTTGAGGGGACAGAGTTTGCTAAGGCTTAATGGGAAATATTCAAGAAATATACTATCCTAGCGTTTGGATTAACTCTTGAATTGGTTAAATGCAGCGATTTCTAATAGTTCAGAGCAAGAGCATGATTTTACATCGCCTAAAGATAGCCGATATCAATTGATATCGCCTTAGTCAAATATAAGTATTATCAGCAAAGATTGGAATAGCGAATAGGTAACAGGCTGGTTAATATTATTTACGCGAAAGCATCGGCATGTCCAGAGCAAATAAGGGTCATAATGTTAAGGTTTTCAAGATTTTTGATTGTCAATCGACGCGAGGGAATTGATATTGTTATGGCGGGGGATATTGTCTTTCATGGGCTTGGATGGTCTTTCAGCTCTTGCGCCGATGAACGACTTGGCATACCTCTGCAACTTTGGATTCTTGATCTGTATTGCTTGTTGGAGCCGATGGCTGAGATTTTGTGATTAAATGTCTTTGGGATTCTTTCAAGCTTCTGGCTAGAACTCGGTTGTTTTCTCTAGATGATCTAGTTTGCTTGGATTTTTGAGGGGCGGTTGCATATACACAAGCTTTTTCTTGTCAAGATTGAGCAGACAGCTGATCGTTTGGATGCGTTGAGCTAGAATCTTTGTTCGCGTGATGTATGCGTTGCTGGGCCTTGAAGACTGAAAATTGTTGGGCATTCCAAGTAAAGCAGGCTGGAAGTTTTAGGGAGCTCGATGATATATTCGTCGGGTAGAACTATTCAATCGGGTCTAGAAATCTTGGCAGACGGAAGGTAGGAGGCACATACAATCCTTCATGCCAGCGCGAGTACATCAATGGGGGCTAATCCAGCGACAGGTAATTGTCCGTAATTTCGCCCTTTCATCGGCACTGGTCGGATGGAGGGATACGTTGTGTTCATTGGGACATTGGATGACCTCTGCTCTGTGCATGGCACGTCTCGAGTACTAGACTGTATGTCAGCAAGGAGGCAATGACGTGGTTCGGTAGAACTAGGATGCTAGATAGTCGGCCTTAGGTGAGTAACGGATTCGGAATGAATAAGTGATGCTTATCAGACACAGTATGGGCTGAGATGGGGGATAGCGGTCCGGCTTGAGGAGTGAAGTGTACTCTAGCATAGGGCTGAGAACTAGGTCGCCTTCTTCGAGGATTTTATGCTGATGTCTAGGCGAGTAGAAGGAGCGGCTCAATATGGTTTCAGGGCTGGGCGTGGAGGTGGAACAGCTGGGAGGTCATCAGCTGATTGAGATTTCGGTGAAGGGTTAGGAGTTTAGGGGCGATGAATAACTGAAAATAAGATTTGGTAAAGTGAAAGACAAAGAAATAGACAAATAATGTTAAAATAGTGGGCAACCTGCGGGGATGATAGGAGCCGATGTGATTAGATGGCAGGT
Source organism: Oryza meyeriana var. granulata (assembly GCA_003991445.1). Taxonomy (NCBI): domain Eukaryota; kingdom Viridiplantae; phylum Streptophyta; class Magnoliopsida; order Poales; family Poaceae; genus Oryza; species Oryza meyeriana. Next base: position 37,344 of record RYFJ01002223.1, read on the forward strand.
GGCACTGTAATCACAATTGGCATGTTTCTCTGGCTTCTTTTGAGAAGGCGCGAGATGCAGCTTTTGCGTTCTGGTCCTGTCGCCGTGCGCTGGAGAAGAGGATGGAGGAGGGGCACGCTGCCTACGATTTGGAGGTGCGATGATGGTTGGTTATATGATCGGGGCCGCTGGTATGTTGTCGGTCGGCTACATCAACGCGCAAGAATTAGAGTTGTAGAGATGACGAGAATGATTTGGATAGTGGATGTTTAC
>RYFJ01002224.1:0-209774 GCA_003991445.1 Oryza meyeriana var. granulata
TGATTTTGGTTGCCACGGCATAGAATTTTGTTCCGAAGGTGGTGTGCCATGACGTTATGCCGTCGGCAAGTAAAACCAATGGGCCAACAATTTTATTCGATTGCGAGGAGAGGATACATTATTGCGACAATCGTCTGTGGCGGGGCAAAAAGTATATTTGCCACGGTTTTTTTATTAGTGGCAAGGAGAGATATGGTATTTGCCGATTAGTCGTGGCGTGGCAATAGTATCATTTGCCACGCAAATTGCAGCCGTTGGATATACCGTTCATTATGCCCCGACTGTGTTGCCATGGTCAACCGTTATTCATTTGCTCACGCATTTTATTCGTTGCGGGAGATTAATTGTTATTGCAACAATAGTTAATGTCGGGTGGCATTACTATATTTGCAGTAAATAAGTCTGTGCCAGGCATAATGCAGGCATAGCTTTTATTGCAACGCTAGTAAACATTTAAGTTTGGTATTTTATAATCTTCATTGCAAATCAATAACCATAACAAAAGCAATTGCACTCACATATATTAATTAGATCAACATTCAAGTATGTGTACCAAACCACGAAAAATAGTAGCCTAAAATCATAACGAAGTGTACAGTTCACTCATAATTGACAACTTTTAAAAAACTTTTCCTAACATCTATGCAGCACGAGAGTTTCTAGCAGCCAACATGTCATCGCCTTGGCTCACTCGTCCTCCTTGATTCCTCGCAGCTCCCACCCTTCGAAAACCTTGTCCACCTACCCTGCCACATAATAAATTGGGATATTAGAACAATATTAGTTTACTAATTTTGCACCAAAATGTAACGAGATCAGATTAACATCGGTCCTCTACTCTAATCAAAACTATGGAACAGTGAAGCTCACCCTACCCTAAATCAGTTCTCTATCAATTCTCTGAATTTTTAACCAGTAGCAGCAGTACATTGATTAGAAAATCATATAACTGGACTTCTAGACGGAACCAAAAATTTATTCTTCCAATAACGGCCGCAAGCCCATGAACACCTTCCTCCTGCATCTTTCTACGAGGTAGTTTGTTTAAATAAGAGTTCTCCTCCGTCGATCATGGGTAGCACCACAACTCACAAACCCCACTGCTGTTCAACAAGTCAAAAAACCTGACGCCGCCTACTTACAATTCAAACTCACAATTCTTCCAGCGGCTAAAATCAGACCTTTCAGACTGACAAATCATTAAACCTCTACAACTTTGGTATTAGCAACGTATCCAGAAAAGTAAATTTACTACGCGGAACATTCACCAACTCAAAACTGCACAAGATGCATGTTTGCACGGTAATAGTTAAATGTATTCTACATTTCCTAGTTCTACAGAGGTACGATATTAGAACAATATATAGTTTACTTAAATTCTGCACAAATATAAAGAGATCGATCTAAACGATAGTCTAAGTAATCAAAACTATGGAAACAGGTATACACATAAACAGTTTCTATCAAATCTCTAATTTTTAAGGCAGCAGCGTACAGTTGATAAGAAAAACAGGGGGGGGTCGGCCGAAAAGAAACAGGGGGCGCGGGGGGGCGGGGGCGGAAAGAAATACTAGGTTGCTAGGGACCAACGAAAAATTAGATATCTTTTAAACGGAAGCCCGAGAAATTATCTACATCTCTAGTCATTTGTTTAAATAAGATTCGCAGTTTTAATGGCGAAAAACAGGCAAGGCCGGCGGCGCCGCGTGCGGCGCGAGCGACGAAAGGCAGAAACTGCTGACCGGGCTATACAGAAAGTCATAACTCCCAAGGAGTCTCCGCGGCGAGCTAAAATCATGACCTTTTCATTGATGACAAACATCTCTAAAACCCTTACCAACTGGGGGGGGGTGATTAGTCGAGCGATCCAGCAAAAGATAAAGCGTTCTACTCTCGGACGATTCCCCGGCGAACGTCCACGTGCACAAGCCTGCAGTTCCGTCAGGCAGTAATGTTTAACAGCGTTTGGTTGGCGGGCCATTTCCTAGTCTAGGCAAGGAAGGTTCACCAATTTTGATGTAAAATTTCAGCAAAATGAGCAAATTTAGATTCCAGAATTAGCAAAAGCATTATCTGCATATTACCCCTCCTTTGGGATACTTTCTGCTGTTCTCATTTCATCAGCTGCTGTGAAAGTTGATATATGTCTTCGTCTGCAGGACCACATTTGTAGGTGTTTTCATTGAAAAGAACTTTGCTGAGAGCAAGCATGTTTTCTGGAGCGAGTAGGTGCTGGTTCATATTTTTGTACAGTTGACGAACGCTGTCCAGGCAATGAGTCTACAAACAAGTAAATTGTTTGATCTATTTTAGCATATAGTATCAGGTGCATAAGCTCGGAAGATCACATGAACCAGGTTGGGGTGCGAAGTCGGTGTCGCCCTGTGATTCCTGTAACCCACTCGTTCATTTTGCGAGTTTCGGAATGTCACGGCGTCGCGGTCCTCCTCTGTATCGCTTGGGACCTGTTTTAATACTTAGGCATGGTTTGTGGCCGGGGACTCGACACATACAAATATTGTGGTAAAAGATTAGGCATTATAATCAAAGTTTATTAAAGAGACAAAGGATGAACAATGGACTTTCTAATACCATATTCATAGTTCCTTTCGTGGTGTCGCTTAGCAAATGACGAAATTCTACGCTTAATTTCGTCTACTTAGTTTATCTTAGCATTTTCCAGCTCCTCTGCATCCTCCTCCTCTTTTCTCTTCGTCTTGCCCTGGGTGTCTGCAGCTTCTGCGCAATTTCTTTAAGCTTCTCAACCTCTGCTCAAGACACTAGCTCTTCTCCTAGCTCAGCTTGAGCACACCGCATATACTTTAAGGCTGTCTCTGTGCACGTACATCTCTGCCGAAGTCGATACGTAGCCAAAGATCCATGTCATTGAGTGTATGGGGTTATGATTGATTGTGTTGTTTCTATTGGGCATGACTGGAAAAGCATATTCTTCCTCAACAGTTTTAAGTGTGTGTTCTAATTCAGGTTCAAAGCCAATCTCTAACCAATTTCCATGGCTGCATTTTCCTAATTAATAACAGAACCTGTAAGAGTTGCTATGACACAAACCAGCAGCATGAAAAAAGGCTTGACGAACATATTACTCACATATACTGAAGCTGATACAGAATTGACCATTCTGCCCTGTTTTGTGTAGTGGTCCTCCAAAGAAGAAAGATTCACTGCCTCTCACCAGTTTTCTTGGTCTCTCTAGGATGCCACAATTACACTTCAACCACACAAGTATTGCATCATCCGGGAAGACTAGATTAGTGTATCCACTGTACCTGCCTCAAGCACACTGTGAGAAGTTTTTTGAACCCATCAGAGCCTGGTTTCTTGGTGCTACGTTGGAAGGAGTTCTGGCTGCTAACTTTCTGCGAATCGAGAACAAGGGTAGCTGTACAGATACAACGAAGGTGATCAAGTTTGTTTGACAAAGTTAGGATTTTACTAGAAAACTGACCATTGGAATGTATTCAGATCCAAAAATACGAACTTGCAAGTAGTGCCACTCAAGAAGGTGTATTTCTTCAGGTTTATTGCAGTACTTCTCTCACCATAAAACTATTTATAGCCCTGTATGTGGCACTCGAGCTGATCACCATCCTATGTACACTCTTGCAATGGTCCATACTTTGCTCTTTTCTTGTATCGTCATCGTCTGAATGTTGATGAAGTTCCACTAAGCTGTTTACCATGAAAAAAGCAATCAAATGTTTTTCGTCACAAGTACTTTACGCATCCACGAAGTAAGAAATCAAAAAAGTACACTACATACCAGTATCTCATCTAGCAATTCTTTTTGACTTGTCTCTTATAGCCTCCACTGTTTAACTCCAATGAGTGGGGCCAATTTCCTTCGTAAATAAACACCTCATCGACAAATGCACGGGTATTCGGTCCAATGGGACCTCCATGCCTTTCTGGAAGAATTTGAGCATTGGAGTTCTTTGAGTGCGGTCTCTGAACTCCTTGTTGCCTACTGTAATCCTTTACAGTGCCATACACTCTTTTCTTGCGGTTGATTGGAAGCCAGTCCTTGCAAAAAAAGACAATAACAAACCTTGAGTGTCGAGTTCTCAATTAGATATAGCGAACCCCAATATTAAATACATGCATGATCACAAACCATTTCCCTTCGTCCCTTGCCTTTCCTTGCATGGCCTTGGCCTAGTTGAGAGTGGTGTCACTTGCTTCCGTACTTCATCGTCTTCGACTATGGATTACCATCGGTCTGTCCATTTGCCTCAACAAATGCCACTCACACAAGGTTAAAATGGTCAGTTTTAAAAAAAATTAGGGAGTAAAATACACTGGTGAAAGAAGGAAAGATAAATTTACTAATTTCTGAATTCCCCTTTACATCCTTAAAAATTCCATTGTACGTGTTACGGTTTGATCACTTGTGTCATCTTCAAATCTGTTGTCTCCAAAAACTGTAAGATTAAGGTGTAGTTTATATAAAGGTGCAGATTATGAACAATACGAAAACTATGCGGAAAACATAGTAATGATATACTTTTGATTGCGTCCTGTGTGCTTCTTAGCCAGGTCCTTTATGCATCAAAAGGGATCATCCATAACGGTGCTCATCTCTCTTCTAGCTGCTGCCTTGGTCGTTGAGGGGTTTAATTGCTGACTGCTTGTTTGTCTCTGCTCCTTTGAGAGTATAACTCTGAATTTTCCTTCTCACTCTCATTGTTCTTTAGCATATACTCTGCATGTCTGGACATAACGAGGCCTTTCCTTTACATACATACTCCGGATCTGGAGTCCCATTCTTATGAAATAAAGAGGTCACATTCACTCTGCCACGCATACATACGACATGGTTGGATAAAATAAACAAAGAAAAAAAAAAAAGTCAAGTCATTACCCATTGGCAGAATTGACTTAAGCAAAAAGATTCAAAGCCCACAATCTCAACCTCAGTATAAACCAACATATGAAATAATAATGTGACATTATGGTATGATATTCTATGGAAGGACAAAGACTACAATGAATTCTATTATAAAATACAAAAGAGGTGTTAAACAATCTTACCAGGTCATGCTCTACGCCTGTCGTTTGCATAGCCTTACCAAATTGATTGGCGGAATCTTTCGCTTTGATAGCCATGATACGCTAAGCATGTTAATCTATGGGAGAGGCCACGGTGCATGGCCGAGCTACTGGCGGCCGAGTGGTTTGGCTTCATGAGGCGTAGTGTTATTAAGTCCGGTACATCACTTTGTTCAGACATCAAAGGAAAAGAGCACCCGGGGGTGCAGTGCTGCAAACTCCTGGTAGGTGCTGTTCATTGAGGCTGCCGGTTGCAAGTCAATTAGGGAAGCCGTGGTGTTCGTCCCTTCGCCTGCTCACGAGACTCGGTGTGATTTTGCATGTGCTCCAGGCGGGCGAGAACCCGGCACGGGAGCGGCAGGCCGAGACGAGGGGCCTGGGACCACGGAGCAGTCTCCGGCGCCTGGGCGCGCGCGCCATAGGATGGGCGAGGACCCGGCTGGCGCAAGGCGGCGAGGCCCGGGCACGGCAGTCCCGTGGCAGGCGCAGCTCGGCGTAGACGCAGAGGGCGACAGGGCGCGCGCAACTGCCTGGGCCGGGAGCAGGTCGCCAGAGTTGGGCGCGGACCTCGGGTGGGATCCCGGACGCGCCTCGGGGCACCATAAAACCTGGGTTATATTGAAAAGGAAACCCATGTTCTCTCGGTTTCAGAGAGCGGCTTCGTTATCGATGTTGTATGGCGCCCAAGGCGGGTTGCGTCGTTCTGCTGGGCGATTTCCTGTGAGGAAGCGGCGTCTCCTCTAGTTAGCTTGCCGGCTGGCATTCCTCGGAGGCGCGGTCGGCGTCCTGACATGGGTGGCGTTGCAGCTGGCCCATGGCAGGGTGGCAACGTTCTCACCTGCGGGTGTGTTCAGCCACAATATTAACATATCAAATACCATAATACCCTGAGGTGAGTCACGGCGGGCTGACGCAGCGACGTGCGTGCACTGGCATCAGGCGTCGCCGCGTCGAAAGGGCCGGCAACGGCAGCGGCACGAGGACGAGGAGAGCCGGCTGGAAGTCGCAGTCAGCGCGCCCGGGAGTCGCGCGGAGAGATGGGACGGCCTCAGCGCTCAGGGAGTCAGAGGAGGGATCTTAGATCCACGATCTATGTAGGGGAGGGGACGTCGGTCTCATGGGAGGTTATTAGCTCGACGAATATGTGTGATCGTTTTTTTTGCGGAATTTGTCGCCGTTGCTCGGCGGTTGGCGCGGTGCGAAACTTTGGCATGGTTGAAAAGTTGGAAATTTTTGGCGCACAAATTTGGGGGAGTCCTTAATGAAAAAACATTTATTAGCTTTTCATTAATTTTCTAAAAATATCCAAACATCTTAACTTGGAAAAATACTAGGTAAATTGTTGCTTTGTATGTCACGGGCCAAGCGACATAGTCATGGGCCAACTGGAGTAAAATAATAAATCGCTTATAATAATAAGTATTAATTAGACAAATAATTTCTAGTAAATTAATAATTTCTATAAATTAGCTCAACATTATGTTGTTGATCAACATCATGAGTCACACAAGTCACAAGTATTAAGAAAAGTTCGCCAGACATAGGAAATGACAGTGCCACTAGTTGAACTTGACAAATTGTGTTCAGATTTAGAGCTAAGTGCTATGACAGGGTAACTCAAAACAGCGGACGTTGTAAATGAAACTATGCTAATTAATACAAATGTTATTGTTCATTCCTAGGTGATGAATGAGGAATCCTATTATCACCCAACTCAGCCACGTATTTACTAGGATGAAAAACGGATCGGTACGAACGGATATCGCTGATATCATATTTGTTTTCATATTTGTAGTTCGGATTCGGATTCGAACACCGAGATAGCGTCCGATACATATACGAATATGGATTGTCTCGGTTACGGATACGAATAATGAGTATCGAATACGGTATGAATCGGATGGTCCGGATATATAATATGAAAGGGAATGGCAACAATTTTGTACAGTCCGGACCTGTGTGCGAACATGGTTCGGGGTGTCCGGAGGCGGTGATGTAATGATATGTGGGGGCAACAATTTGTATAAGTCCGGGGCCGTCCGAACAGATGGGTTCCGGATCGGTCCGGGACAATAATGTGAAATGCTCTAACAAATTGTGTACAGTCCGGACCGTTGGGCCGAACATGGTTCGGTGTCTGACTAGTATAATGTGAAATGGCAACAATTTGTACTATCCTGAATTTTCTGCTACCAATTGTGACGTGTCTATGTATCTTTTGTGCTATGTGCTGGTGACACATACAGGTTATCTCTCTAAGAGACCTCCATAGAAGAATTATAGCTAGTGAGCACTTGTTATAGTTGTAGAATCTAGTCATCACTTTATACAAGTGATTGTTTCAAAGAAAATGGTACAGGAAATTTCCTATTTATAATGTACTTGAGCAATTTTACACAAAAAAATCATCATCATCATCTCGTGCCCAGAGTCAATGTTAAGGAGGACTCCATCAGCAATGTAAGTGTCATCTGGATCTTCATCTCATCGAACAGTTCATCGTGTTCAGGTTCAGGCACCGCCTGTTGCAATAGCATGCTCAATAACAGAAGCTTCAACAGTAGCCCCATCAAGGACCTACTCCAAGCTGTCACATCTTCATTTTGCTGGTCCAACATTCATATCTTCCACTCCACAACAACTGAGTCCAGATCGAGCTCACCCATATTGTCAGTAAACTTCTCCTCAAATCAGGCCATGCAAACCAGGTTTCTAGGTGCACTCTAAGGACTGTGCACCAATCTGGTTTCTTTAGTTTTTTGCATAAAAGACTTGCTCGGCTTGTGTGCTCAGGATGTAAGGTTCATCGAATACCTAAAACCGAGTTGTATCAATATCGTATGACCCCATATTTATCCTTATTGTACCCTCTAGATCTGCTCGTAACTTGCTGCAGGGACATCAAACCATACGCATTGGAACAACATTACTTCCTTCTCACCATGAAAATCAAGCAGATAACTTTTTCTTAAGCACGCCATACCAGCCCATGTTTCCTTTGTACTTGCATCGCCCTTCACAAATACACCACTATTTGAGTAGTTAAGTGTTCTCATGGAAGAGACCCAGAAAAAGGAAAAGCCATTTATGAAACACCTGTTGAACACACGAACCCGAGGTCTGAGACCGCGAGATAGCATAAATCATCATGTCATCTATTTCCCCTTGTGCATGCAATGTGTAGATCTACATTTACGATTATTTTAAAAATATTAGGGATAAATATTATTATTTAGACGGACTAATATTATAATGACAAGAAGCATGGGAAACTATACAAATTAAACATATGGATAATATAATTAGGACGACGTCACTTTACGCTCAAAACCATGATACAACTCCTCCTTGTGTCTTTTTATCAACATGCGAGGGTTAATTTCTTCAGCTCATCCATATGCACACTTTTCCACAACATATGAAAATGCGTTATTAGTTACATATATTTTAAATTCAGATGACCACATAAAAATCAATTTAATATAGGCTTATTATCCATGAGTGACCTTGTCACATTGATTATATGTATCCTCTCCTCTGCATTCAATATCAAAACATTCTCGAGAAGTACTTCCTTTCCTACTAAGTCAAGTCCCAATATACTTAGCCCGATGTGTTCACTGCAGCGCGCTTTCATGAGACGCTCTGGACGATTTAAGCTTGTACAATATTTCAAAAAGCGGAGCAAAATGTCAGGCCACCCGACGGATATATACCGCTCTGCAATTGAACCTTAGGGCGCGCTTTTTTTCCTCACATAGCCTTAAGAGTACGAAGGACCCTTCGCAACTGGATAATCTCAAAAGCTACGGCCTCCAAGGCTTAGCTTCGTCAGCAAGATTGATGTTAAGTGCATCATTAATATCAAAAAAAGCCTTGTGTGCGGTGGCAAAATATCTGTCTGCGGAGCGAGTGCGTCTGATGCGAAAGTGCAGGTTTGTGCGAGTGCTGAAATCCAATCCTTTGAACCAGGTGAGTGAGAGGTAGTGCGTAGCTCGAATCAACGGGGTCGAGATCCCATCTTTAGGCAAGTATGCAGTGCGCACGACGAAAGCATAAAGTTTGCAAGGATTACGAATGTATCATTTGAGGTTTTATGTGCCAGAAAGCCTGCAACCATTGAGTCCACACACTCTCCGAAGATATTTGCAGATAACCATCGAGGGACTTGACGCCATTAAATTCACAAGAAGTTCCTTTCACCATTACCTAGCGAGTACAGCGCGTGGCAAGTGTACTTCCCCTTTTCGAGCAACGGCATGCTGATCTCGGTCCTATATACCCCAAATTGCATCAAGTCGAGCCGTCTTCTCTTGCATTACCTTTAAGTCTGCAAAGTCCCAGTAAGCTCCTCACATATGTTCTTCTCAATATGCATTGACATCATTTCAAATTATGTCGCACAAGCAAGCAACGATTCCAGTAAGGAAGCTGAAAAGAATACTCTTCTTCCTCTCAGTTGTGCGTACCTATTTTCTTCATCACGATTGCTTTTATTATTTTTTTCCTTTATCCTTCCTCTATCAAGAGTCACAGCTTGCTGGAATATCTCTCATAGTCCCGTGATGGTTTGAACAGCACCTGCTCACCCACTGAGCAGCACTGGAGTCGCTCTTCCTGTTTCAGCCTTGTTATTGATTGTAGCTCGCCTTGGTTCCTTCGCCACTTATGGTTCATGGGCAAAATCGACGATGTCCCAAGTAGCAATGCTTTGAACCATGTTTTAACCACAAAGTAATCAGATGCTTGTGACATATAAGGCACAAGCAACCTTACCTTTTGTGCTTCCAACCAAGATAACATCTTAGCATATGCGGGGAAATCATTAATTGTCCACAGCAGAATGCATGTAGAGTCAAAATTACCTTCTTCTCCTTCTCAATCCCATGTTAAAACTCCATTAACCGCACAGATCATGATAGCTCATCGATCAGAGGTTGCAATATATCATCAGTGTTCACTGTTCTTTATATCAGGAGATTTAGGCCCAGTATCAGCATCGACATCATCCCATAATACGTAGTTGTTTCAAAACACTCTTGCAAAGGAGGCAGGTTATAAGGAATCATGCTATCACGTCTGGCCAACAAGTGTGGATTAACGTTCAACATCTCAATATACGGATTGAAGCCATCAGATGCAAGTCCAGTAAACATTATCGTGGATCCGAATCAAACCACTTATATACCTGTTTATTCTCACACTTATAATAGTGCTACCCGCCAATGAGTCCACTGCGGTGCCGCATTTTCCCATCACTAACCAATTCTTCCTTGTGCCATGCATCAATGATGATGTTTCCTCTGACATATATAATCTTTTGCAATCGAGGAGTAACTAAGTGGAAAATACCTTAGAAACTTTGCAGTTCAGAGTGCGCTTCTTTGCTCCACCACTTTCGCTAGACTCGCCAATCTGACTCATCAGAATTGTGTTGTTCTTTTCGACACCTACTCGCACTCACACATGTTGGACCACATTGTCTAATCAGCCAATGTCCATGAAACACGCAGTCATTCACACAAGCATCGATCTTAATGTATGTGTGAGGCCAAGGTCACGGATAATCTTCTGTGCTTTCTTGATAGTGTCTGGGATACAATGCCCTGGGGGGAGCAAATCTCTCCATAGGCTAGTGTTTGCTCTGCGTTCCGTTACTCCATCCACCCATGCATTAAGCTGAAAGAGCTTCGACCATGGAATGATATCCTTGGTAAAGCTTGAGCAACCTGGCCACAACTCTGTGTCTACAACATGTTTCAACAATCCAAAGAATTTCTTTGCAATCTCATTTGGCTCTCTCATTGGTATTTACCACTTCGGTTCGCACCCCTAATTAATGGCGGACACCAGATGTTGGCCGATGATGCAGTCATCTGGCGGGCGTACATTTCAGATCCCTATCATCATTTCAAAAATATGCCAGCGTTACCTGTCGATGCTTGCACACTGGCAATAATCTATGGGGGTACTCTCGGCGAACTGGAATCGGTGGATTGCAGAGGAACACAAGGAGTATACTGGTTCAGCCCTCAAGGTGAAGGTAATACCTCCTACGTCCAGTTGAGGTGTTATCCTTGAGGTGGATTTGTGATCAATGATCTGGGGGTTGCCTCAATAGGGCGCCTGCCTCCCTTATATACTAGGGGACAGGGTGTACATGAAGGATCCCAGTCGGATACGACCAAGGGATTTCCTTATTAGAGATAGAATCCTATCCGACTAAGGCTATGTTCCTTATGTACAAGGTACAGCCTGCCGGTGCTATCTTATCTCTAATTACATGATCTGGCCCATCCTCTATCGAGTGGCCCATGTGCTTGTAGTGAGGTACCCGGGGCCCATGGCTCCCACAAGTAGCCCCTGAGACCTTCATAGTGAGTCACAGCTGATGCCGAGTGCTCTTCCTCCACGGTGAAGGTTACCCGAGTGCGATGCTCCCGAGTACTCTTTGTCCGAGTAAGTCTTCCCGAGTCCTGCTTCATGTAGCTGCAGCGAGGCTATGAAGGGCTTCATGTAAATATATGAATAGTGGCGCCGAATAGGCGCACCATTAGGTGTAGCCCCCGACTTTGTGCTTAATTGTGAAGACAATTAAACATAAAGTCAAAGATCTTTAACCTGGAAGTCTTTCCCGAGTAGATTACTACTGTATATGAGACTCTTCGGTATCATGTCAACCGAATATAATTTATAGTCTTGCCGAGTAGGAGGCTACTCGTATATAGGACTCTTCGACTTCATGTCATCGGAATGTGTGTTTATAGTCTTGCCGAGTAGGATACTACTCGTATATGGACTCTCAGCGTCATGTCAGCTGGAAGGGGGTGTTTTATAGTCTTTCCCGGAGTGGCGTCCCACCCAGAAGTTAGACTCATCCGCGTCATGTCAGCGGGAATGAAGATTTATAGTCTCTCCCGAGTAGTACGCCACTCGAAAGTTTAGACTCTTCAGCGTCATGTCGGCTGGAATAACGTTGCTCAGGGCAACTGGTGACCACGCATGTCGGCCAAGTACCACTTTATGAAAAATAAATCCATTGCGTGGTTAGGTGTACTCGAGAGAGATACCTGCATCCCCAATTTTAATGAAGACCAGCTTGTGATCCTTGTAAGGATATATCCTCGAGACCTGGTGGATAAGACAGATACCCAAACATATTTGTTTAGCAATAAGGCTCTCATGAGGCATATCTGTTTACCTCATCGGCTCCTGTTTGTAGCATCAGCGCTATAATTTCAACTCAGCCTGCGGGCGCCCACAAGGAGCATGGCTACTGTAGAACTCATGTCTTGTCAGCCCAATACCAACTGTGTAGGCCTGGGCCATTTAGTCGATACAGGCCATAAAAGATAGGGAGAGAGAAAAAGATTCCATCGTCTCCCCAAAGCAACCAATCTCTTCGTCTTCCACCTTCGCGCCTAGCTTTTCGCCTCTCGCCCGGCTAGGGTTAGCGACAGCTGTTCCCCACCCGGACTCGGGCGATTCAATCCGCTTCGTTTAATCCAAGCCCCGATTTGCTTTCCCCCAAATCTCACCACCTCCAGTCATGCCGAAGGCGACGAATCCTGCGGGTGCATCTGGGAGTTCTTGGCCGATCTCGGATTGCGGCTCGGTGAAGCTGAGACGGCTGGAAAGCGAACTGAAGTTTGCCCAGCCAAGAAGTGATCCGTTGGCGGTCGGCGAGGATGAGTCGAGCCCCAACCCCCGGCCTGGTGAAACGGTAGTTTTCGCCTCTTTCTTTGATCGGGGCTTATGTCTTCCGTCGTCTGATTTCTTCCGCCGCATCCTTGATTTCTACGGGCTGGAGTTGGTGCATTTAAATCCCAACTCGATCCTTCAGATCTCCATATTCGTTACCCTTGCGAGTGCTTTTCTGGTGTTGAGCCCATTTCATCCTCTTCCGACATTTGTTCCATGTCAAGCCCCAGCCTTCCAAGAGTAATATCAGTGTGATTGGGGGGCTGTCTTCAACTAAGGAGTGATGGGAAGAAAACATATATCGATTTGCCCTTGAAATCTTCTCTGAAGGGCTGGCACAAGGAGTGGTTTTACTGTGCCAATCTAGCTCCTTCCTTGCCCCCGTTTACTGGTATGCCGCCGGTGGTGTTGCCAAGCTGGTCTTCGGAGCCAACCTTTGAAGAACTGGGCCAGGCACACATATTGCTAACGAAGATAGATGACCTCAAGAGGGCCGGCTTGACAGGGCCCTGGGTGGCTCGTCGTTTCCTGACGAGGCGCGTCCAACCGCTGAAGCTGAGAAGCGCTTTTGGCTGGGCCTTCAGAGGTAAACACGATCCCGACCGGGTGAGCAGCGAGACAGCGGACAAGGGGGCAGTAACCGATACCCTGTTTGGCTTCTTCTCCGAAGGGGTCGTTGCCACTGAAGATGATAACCGCCGAGTTGCTGCCTATAGCTTCATCCGGCCGCGGACCAAAGGTAACTTCTACTTTCTTCTGTGGTGAACGCCTGTGGAACGATGATTGTTCAACCTTGCGTGATGGTATCTTGTCGACTTGATTGTAGTGGCATGAGAATTTGATGAAGATTCTCGTCCATTGTCTGCGGTCGCGCCAAGGAAGAGGCCAAGGAGTCCTCTGATGCCCAACCCGACTCCAGAGAGCGGGGAAGAAGCCAATTTTATATCGGGGCGAGGGGGCCATGACAGCGCGTGCCGTGAGCGGTAGCTTGAAGATAAAGGACACCGCTGCCACAACGCCTACGCGGTCGAGTCCCAGGCTGAGAGCAGCTGGCTTGGGCTCGACGTTGTCATGCTCAGCAACAGCGCCGCCAAGGGGCCAACCAGAGCGGAGGCCGATTGGGGCAAAGGAACCCGAACCAACCGTACCAGAGTCGAGGCCGACTCAGGCCGATATGCCTCTGCCGTCGGCGACACCGTCCGGGGCGAGCGCCGATGCTAGCGCTTCGCCGGGGAGCGGGTACGCTAGCAGGAAGCTGAAGTTTTCCAAGAGGTGCGCTACTCCGAGCACTCTGTAGTCGTCGTATGTTGAAATACGGTCTTGATGTCTTGCTTCGTTGTGCAGGAAGCGGGCCGATATCGACCTCAAAAAGGTCGGCCCATCTGCCCCGCTTGATGAATCCACCCCAGCCGAGTCAGCAGCAGCGAGCACACCTGCTGTGCCGGTGGCCAGCCCGGTTACTGAAACCGAGGTGGCTCCGACTACAGGGCCGCTACCGCCAGTCGACCGAGAGGTGGCTGTTGAAGCTGAGGCCCCGGCCCCCGAGGCACCATACGTCGCGGGAGTGGGGGACGGATCCCCCGAGCCGGTCCCCAATGTTGTAGGGGAAGGCGATGTCGAGGCCGGGACCCCGTCGCCTTCATGGTTGTCGTCACCGCCATCGTCGCCGTTGCCGCCGCCACCGGAGATCCCACATTTGCCTCGGATCGAAGCTCCCCCACGCGTGATGCCCTGGATCTTCTCGTGGACCACTCGCGACGGCACTATGAAGAGCTTCAGACTTGATGAAATCGTCGCAAGGAGAGAGCGCGAGAGCCTGCTTCGTGCCGCCATCAACGGGTCCCAAGGGGTCGCGGTATGATTCTTGTAGTGAAGCTCCAGCAATCTTCTTGTCTTGATGTTTGACTCTGTCGTCGGTTTGTTCCTTGTCCTGAGCAGAAGCTCGCCGACCGCAATGAGGCGATGACAGAGATCCTGGTCGAGATGGCTCCCCATCTCGCGGAATTACAACAGCTCCGGGCATTGAAGGCCGAGATGGAGGCGCGTCACACGAGTAGGGAGGCCTGGCTGAAGAGCGGCG
The DNA here is from genome assembly GCA_003991445.1 of Oryza meyeriana var. granulata. NCBI lineage: Eukaryota > Viridiplantae > Streptophyta > Magnoliopsida > Poales > Poaceae > Oryza > Oryza meyeriana. Next base: position 14,849 of record RYFJ01002224.1, read on the forward strand.
CTGATCAGCTCAGGGCTGAGACATGGGCCCTAGCCGAGAAGGTCAGAGGTAAAATCCTCGAGCATATCTCCCCGACTGGACCGTTGGTGTAATCATCCAGTTACGTCGATCCGACTGCTTGGTGGTGTCATGACTGCGTGATTGAGCTCTTGGCTAATCTGCGGTGCAGACCTCGAAGCGGAGAGGGAGTCGCAGCTGAAGGAGGCCGAAGAAGCCAAGGCCGAGCTTGAAAGAGTCAAGGCCGACCTGACAAAAGCCAATACCGAGCTTGACCGGGAGAAGTCCGAGTTGGAGAAGGCCGTCGTCGAGCTCGGTAAGGAGAAGGCCGAACTGGAGAAGACCGTGGCCGGGTGGGAGGCCGACTACGAAAGTAAGTCCTCAACCCGACTGTGATCTCAGCCAATACATTATTCACCCTGTGTGTAGCCGATCCTGACAAGCATGCTTGCCGGCCGATCTGGGCAGGCATGAGAGCCAACGTCCAGGCCCAGTACCGGTTCTACACGGAGGAGATAAGGTCAATCCGGGAGTCACGGGAGGCCCTCGTCGGGTCCGTGAAGGGGCTCCTTGACCTTGTGGATCCCCGCTCAGTGGGGACCAGCTGTAGCAGAATTCCTCAAATAATGGGGCGTCTAGAGGACGCGCCGAGTGCCCTGAAAAGGTACTCAGACGAGCGGGTCGCCGCCGGCGTGGCCCAGACCCTAGCAATGACCAAGTCCATCTACCCGAGGGCGGACATTGAGGCCATCGGGGAGGGATTTTCCGAGGAGACGACGCCCGAGGAAGCGCTGGAGCTGATCTCACAGGCGAAGCCGACTGCTGAAGCGATTACCCGAGACCTGGGTCTGTAAAGGCAATATATTTTGTAGTCGGTGTATACATATGCTTTCATATATGATCATGTGTGAATATATGTGTCGTGCCGCCAAACTTATTATTCGGTTGTCATTAGCTTTACCCGACCATGTAGCATGCACCGAGTTAGTTCGATAGAACTTGATAAAAATCGTTCAGAGGAAGATGCTATACTCGGGCGAACGCATCAGTCGTGGCAAGGCTTCATAACCGAGGTGAGATAAGCTTGTATGTTATTGACAGAACACATATATACATGCAGCCCCCGACTCACTACTCGATTGGAACAAGCGGCGTAGTGAGTCAGGAAAAACTGTACACATGGAAAAAGTAAAACTCAGGTATAGAAAGGACGTAGCTGTTCTATATTCCATGAGTTGGTGATGAGGACGCCGTCTTTGGTCTTCAGTCGGTAGGCGCCTGGCCGCGCGACCTCGGCTATAATGAACGGCCCTTCCCAGATGGGGGACAGTTTATGCCTGTCCTTGGTGGTTTGTATCTTCCTTAGAACGAGATCCCCGACCAAGAAGGCGCGGCCACGGACATTGCGATTGTGGTAGCGACGCAGGCCTTGAAGATACCTTGCCGACTGGATTGTTGCGGCGTCTCTTGCTTCTTCCAGCTGATCTAATTCGATCAGTCGGGTGCTGTTGGAATTGTCTTCGGAGTAAGCCCGGACTCGCGGAGAGCCGAACTGTATCTCAGTTGGTAGCATGGCCTCAGTACCGTAGACCAGGAAGAAAGGGGATTGCCCTGTTGCCCGACTAACCGTGGTTCTGAGAGACCAGAGAACGGATGGTAGTTCTTGTACCCACCGACCCGCATATGGTTGTAGTCGGTCGTATATCCTGGCCTTGATGCCTTGTAAGACCATGCCGTTGGCTCGCTCAACCTGCCCGTTGCTCCGTGGGTGTGCCACAGACGCGTAGCAGATCTTGATGCCGAAGTCGTCGCAGAAATCTTGGAATAGGCCTGCCGCGAACTGAGTGCCGTTGTCGGTTATGATGCGGTTAGGGACCCCAAACCGGTATAGTATACTCAAGATGAAGTCCTTTGCTCGTGCCGCTGTGATTGTTGCAACAGGTTTAGCCTCAATCCACTTGGTGAATTTATCCACTGCGACGAATAAATGTGTGAACCCTCCTGGCGCTTTCTTGAATGGCCCGACCATGTCGAGCCCCCATACTGCGAATGGCCAAGAGATAGGGATAGTCTGAAGTTCCTGGGCGGGAAGATTTGTCTGTCTTGCGAAGAACTGGCAGCCCTCGCACTTGCGAACGATATCTTTGGCGTCTGTGACTGCGGTGGGCCAGAAGAATCCCTGCCGGTAAGCTTTTCCGACTAACGTCCTGGATGCAGCATGGTTGCCACATATGCCCGAGTGGATTGAATGCAGGATCTGCTTGCCTTCCTCGGTGGTGACACAGCGCATGAGGACACCGGATGCGCTCCTTCGGTACAGGTCTTCTCCGACTAGCAGGAAGCTTTTGCTTCGACGCTTGATTTGCTCGGCTTGATTGCGATCTTCTGGGAGTTCATCGTCCAGGAGGAATTTGAGAACAGGAACCCTCCAGTCTTGACATATGTGCAGCACTTCGTCGGTGGTCGGGGTAGGTTCACCTCCCGACTGCTCTTGTGCCGGTTTCTTCTTGACTGATGGCTCCATAAGTTGCTCGACAAAGATTCCAGTCGGGACCGCTTCTCGCTTGGATCCCATGTTTGCCAGCTCATCGGCCGCGTCGTTGTATTGACGCAGGACGTGTGTGATTTCCAGCCCGTCGAACTTGTTTTCCAACTTGCGGACCTCCTGACAGTATGCCGCCATTGTGTCGTCGAGACAGGTCCAGTCTTTCATGACTTGGTTGACCACGAGTTGGGAGTCTCCGCGCACAACCAGTCGACGTATGCCGAGCGATATGGCGATGCGGAGCCCGTGAACAAGAGCCTCGTACTCGGCGACGTTGTGGGAAGCCGGGAAGTGGATTTGTAGTACGTACTTCAACTTTTCGCCAGTGGGGGACGTCAGTATGACTCCAGCCCCGGCACCGCCGATCCGTAGGGAACCGTCGAAGTACATTGTCCAGTACTCTAGCTTTGTTGTTGGTGTTGGGAGTTAACTTCTGTCCACTCGGCCACGAAGTCGGCTAGAGCTTGAGATTTGATAGCTGTCCGTGCTGAAAGGTGATGTCAAACGCCATCAACTCGAGTGCCCATTTAGCGATCCGGCCGGTGGCCTCGCGATTATGAAGGACATCCCCGAGTGGAAACGCTGTGACCACCGTGACTTGATGTGCTTGAAAGTAGTGCACCAGCTTTCGGACTGTGATGAGTAGGCCGTATAGCAGCTTCTGGACCTGCGGGTATCTTGTTTTGGAGTCGGCAAGGACCTCGCTGACAAAGTAGATTGGCCGTTGTATTTTTTGAAGATGACCCTGTTCGGATCGCTCCACTACCAGCACCGTGCTGACTACCTGTGTTGTTGCCGCCAGATAAAGCATTAGTGGTTCCTGGGGCAGGGGTGAAGCTAGCACGGGGGGTGATGTGAGGAATTTTTGAAGTCTTCGAAGGCTTGATGGGCTTCCGGGTCCACTAAAAGGTGTCCGCTTTTTGAGGAGCTTGAAGAAGGCATGCCCCGTTCGCCCAGTCGGGAGATAAACCGAGCTGAGTGCCGCCATGCAGCCTGTCAGCTTCTGGATGTCTTTGAGGTTGGTCGGGGGCGCCATGTTTTGATGGCGTTAACTTTTTCCGGGTTAGCCTCGATGCCGCGGTGCGAGACGATGAAGCCGAGTAACTTCCCAGACGGCACCCCGAAGGTGCACTTGTCCGGGTTCAACTTCATCTTGAATCTTCGAAGGTTTTGGAAGGTTTCTTCCAAGTCGGCAATGAGGTCTTGTCTGGATTTAGACTTGATCACCACATCGTCGACGTAGGCTTCCACGTTGCGCCCGATCTGAGTGTGCAGACACCGCTGAATAGCCCTTTGGTAGGTTGCGCCTGCGTTTTTTTAGTCCGAACGGCATTGTGATAGCAATACGCTCCAAACGCGTGATGAAAGATGTTTTTAAACAGTCTTGTTCCCTCAAGCTAATTTGATGATATCCCGAATAACAGTCGAGAAAACTGAGTAGGTCGCACCCCGCCGTGGAGTCAACCACCTGATCTATCCTGGGAAGACCAAATGGGTCCTTGGGGCACGCTTTGTTGAGGTCGGTGTAGTCGACGCACATGCACCATTTACCGTTTTTCTTCCGGACCAGGACTGGGTTGGCCAGCCAGTCCGGGTGGTAGACCTCCTTGATGAAGCCGGCTGCGAGGAGCTTGGTGATTTCCTCCCGGATAGCATCCTTGCGGTCTTGAGCGAAGCGCCGCAGCCGTTGTTTGACCGGCTTGGCGTCTGGCTTTACGTGTAGGGCGTGCTCGATCACCTCCCTTGGTACGCCCGGCATGTCGGACGGTTTCCACGCGAAGATATCTTTGTTGGCTTGGAGGAAGGTGACGAGCGCGTCTTCCTATTTGGGGTCGAGTCCGGTCCCGACTAAGGCAGTCTTGGAGGGGTCGGAAGGGTCCAGGGGGATCTTCTTCGTGTCAGAGTCCGCTGAAATTCCCGACTTCGCTGCTTTTTTCGCCGGAACTGGATCTTGATCAACTTCAGATGTAGCGGCTTGCCGGATGCTGTCGCGCCCGACTGCCGCTTCTTGTGTTTGAGCCAGCTCGCAGCTCTCCTTGTCGCAGGTGAAGGCTTGCTTAGCGTCACTGCGGAGGGAGAGGACTCCTGCTGGCCCGGGCATCTTCAGCACCATGTATGTGTAGTGCGGTATCGCCATGAATTTGGCGAGGGCCGGTCGTCCGAGTATCGCGTGATACGCGGTCTCGAAGTCGGCGACCTCGAAGGAGATGTTTTCTGTGCGGAAGTTGTCCCGCGTGCCGAAGGTCACCGGCAAGGTTATCTGCCCGAGTGGGGTTGATGACAAGCCGGGGATTATCCCGTGGAAGGGCGCGGTGCTCGGCCGTAGTTCTGAACGAGGAATTCTCATCTCGTCCAAAGTCTTGGCGAACAGGATGTTGAGCGCACTGCCTCCGTCGATGAGGGTTTTCTTCAGCCTAATATTTTTGACGACCGGATCCAGGACGAGTGGGTATCGTCCCGGGTGGGAAACCCGATCTGGGTGATCCGCGCGGTTGAAGGTGATAGCCATCTCTGACCAGCGCAAGTATTGGGGGGCATCCGTTGTGGAGACCGCGTTAATGTCCCGCACTGATAGCTTCTGCTTGCGCTTGGATTCGTACGCGAGTGGCCCCCCGAAGATGTGGTTGAGTTCGGCTTGGGGGTCCTGGAAGTCGTCAGCCGGACCTGAGTCTGGCTTGTCCTTGTCCTTGTCGCCGACGGCAGATGATGAAGCCTGCTCGGAGGCAAACTTCTTGAGCATGTGGCAGTCTTTGGCTACGTGCCGGCCCTTGGGGTGAAAGGGGCAAGGTCCGCTCATGACTTTCTGGTAGTCGTTGTTCCGCTGGGGCCGTGACCGACTGCGCTCCATGTTAGCCACCTCGTTGTCTGACTTCCGCTTGCGGCTGCCAGGCTTGTTCTGAGGCGGCTCGTTGTCGGCTTTTGCCCTGTTGTCTTTTTGTCGGGGCTCCTTCTTCTCGTCGAAGGCCTCTGCGACGGCTTCAGCTGAGTCGGCGTATTTGTTGGCCATGTCGAAGAGAGTCCGGACGGTAGATGGTGGCTTCCGAGTGAACTTCGCGATGAGCGGGGCGTCTTTTACTCCCTTGCGGAAGGCGGCGATGACGACCTCGTCTTTGATGCTTGGGATTTGGTTGCGTTTCTCGGAGAACCTTTTGATGAATTCCCGCAGAGACTCGTTCTTTTTCTGATGCAGTTGGTAGAGGTCGTGCTCGGAAGCCGGTCTCTCGTAGGTCCCTTGGAAGTTTGCGATGAACCGCTCCCTGAGTTGTCCCCAGGAACCAATCGACCGCCTTGGGAGGCCCGTCAGCCATGTCCTCGCCGAGTCGGATAACGCGACTGGGAGGTAGTTAGCCATGGCTCTGCTGTCGCCCCCGGCAGCTTGAACTGCTAGGACGTAAACGGTGAGCCAGGACTCTGGGTTGGTCTTGCCGTCGTACTTTTCAATTCCGGTAGGCTTAAAGCCGACTGGCCATCGGACGTCCTGTAACTCCCGAGTAAAGGCTGGGATGCCTTCATTATCGTGAGGACTCGGGCTTCGGTTTTGGCGGTGTAGCCGCTCGTAGTGGAGACCGAAGCGCTCGTGTTCGTCCTCCAGTCGGCGGCGTTCATCCTCTTCGCGCTCTTCGCGCCGGGCATTTATAGTGTGGCGAAGATCGCGTTGTAACCGCAATCGGAGGTCTTGATTGTGTCGGCGGTCGTATTGGTGACGCCGCCGGTTGTCGTAGTTGGTATTGCCGAGTGTTGTTTGGCGGGATTCTTCATGCTGCCGGGTGGAGCCGGCTGCCCGTCGTCGTGCTGATGCAGATGACTCCGCCGCTGGAGAGCCCGTTCGACGGGTCGGTATGTGAGTGTTGCCTGACTGTTCTTGCTGCTGGCAGGCGGCAGCAGTAATCATCGCCTTGATCTTGGCGATGGTTGGTGTGGCCTGATGGTCCGGCCCAAACTGGAGCGTGTCCAGCAGAGTTGCGGCGGCCACGACGTTCTGTTGTGGCGTGACGAAGACATCGTGGTCGCCGACTTTGGTTCGGAGGATCTGCTGCTGGGCGGCTCGCCCAGCTTGTCGAAGCCCGTCATTGCGAGCTTGTCGGTTGGCCTCCTCTTGTTGTTGTACTCGGCGCGCCTCCTCATGCTGCTCCTCTTGCAGTCGGCGCACCTCGGAAGGTGGCGTTGAAGCCATGAAGATCTCGCGGGGGAGGAGGAAGCTTGCCAAGGTGGAGTCCGAGTTGATGCTCGAACCACCATCCGACTTAGTGTCGGACTCCGAGTAGTTTATCGGAGTTAGGACGACTCCGACCTCCCTAGATCCAATCTGAAACGGTTCATGACCGTGTCCAAACTGAATCGCTGGAGGTCGGGTCTGCTACGCGGGTTGTAGATGCACAGCGTCGCCGAATCCGTACGGGAGATTGACGATCTCTCCCCCTCTTGGCCTAACCCGCGCTGGCTCAAGGCCTAGCGCGAGTCGGACGCCGAAGGAGAGAGTTGTCCCGATGTCCGGTGATGTGAGGGACTGTCGTAGTAGATCGTCGAAGGAGATGGTGACGTCCCTGGGGCCGACTGGCGCAACGCCGGCTGGCTCCTCGGCTGGCAAGATCAGATCTGCCTCAGCCAAAGAAAGGTTGCCGAGTTGATCGGCGACGAAATCAAGGCTCCCGAAGGTGATGGTGTCTCCGTTGGAGAACTTGTCGCTCCTGACTCCGTTGATGGGATCCATCGAATCTGTTGATGAAGAACTCGCCGGGCCCCTACCTGGCGCGCCAACTGTCGATGCTTTGCACCGGCAATAATACTATGGGGGTACTCGGCGAACTGGAATTCGGTGGATTGCAGAGGAACACAAGGGAGTTATACTGGTTCAGGCCCTCAAGGTGAGGTAATACCCTACGTCCAGTTGAGGTGTTATTCCTCTGAGGTGGATTTGTGATCAATGATCTGGGGTTGCCCTCATAGGGCGCCCTGCCTCCCTTTATATACTAGGGGACAGGGGTACATGGTAAGGATCCCAGTCGGATACGACCAAGGGATTTCCTTATTAGAGATAGAATCCTATCCGACTAAGGCTATGTTTCCTTATTGTACAAGGTACAGCCTGCCGGGTGCTATCTTATCTCTAATTACATGATCTGGCCCATCCTCTATCCGAGTGGCCCATGTGCTTGTAGTGAGGTACCCGGGGCCCATGGCTCCCACATTACCTTTCTCTTTGACAAAATTCTCATCAAAACCTTTAGTTAGCAAGTCCATTTGAACCTCAGATTTTGTTTTGTACACGACTCCACGACACCTTGAACATGGACATGGTGCAGTTTCTGATGCATAGGTGCCTTCAAAAATAGTATCAATAAATTTCTCCAGACCTGCTTGCCACTCACGTGTTGACCGAGACAACAGCATCCAACTCCGATCATCATCATGTGCCATTAATTCTATTTTCCAAATATCACAACGATTTCCTGCAACACGTTAATTGAAGGGATCACGACATTATTATAAACTATATATAATCAACAATGAAACATCTAGCAATAATGCAAGCATACGTGATCCTCTTTCTCACGTATGAAGCTCTAAGTGAGGCCTGAATCAAAGTACCAAATATAGCAAAAATAATCTATCCATTGCTCCTTTCTGAGATTGAGTTAACTCCTCAATTCTTTGTTTCTTCTTATGCTTTTGGGAACATGATTCATATTTTCTAAATCGATTTGTAGAAGACATGGCTTCAAAAGATGACAAGAATAAAATTAAAATTATACAAGCAGTTCTAGACCTTCATACCAATTAGTACAATACAGATGGATTTTAAACAAAACAATACCTGCACTCCGGATGAACGGACGAGCCTGCTTGTTGGTGCCTGCTTGCTAGATGGATAGATCCTTTTCCCTGTCCCTGTCGTTGGTGCCTGCTTGCTAGATGAACATTGAACGGACGAGCGCTGGCTAGAGACGAGATGAACACGGAGCGTCGCCCACGAGCACGGCCCTGCTCGTCGATGAGCAGGAAGGAACTAGGACACCAAGATGCCGTCGCTGCAGGGAATTCAAGCGCCGTGACGACTCCGGTTGCAGGGAGGGGGCGCCATGACGACACCGGCTGCAGGGAGGCTGCGACCATGCTGCTGGCTATAGGGAACGAGGGCCTTGACCACGCTGCTCGCAGGGACGGCGTGCGGGGGAAGAGAGGCCGTGACGGGGGGATCAGAAGCCACGACGCATGTGGGAAACAAAGCAGCGAAGGGGAAGAGAGAGACCACGACGTACCTGATAGTAATTAGATTACTATCTTTTCCAATACATAAACGGGTCTATATTAATTTGTATAGGATACACTAGCTATTAGAAACACAAACACATACATGGTCTAATGGTAGGTATTGCAACGATGTAACCATTAAAGTGGAGAAAACCGCCGGAGAGCTCAAGGTTCACCGCCGGCAACCTCATCTTCCTCACTGCCACAGCTGTTAGATCGAGCCCGAGCTTGCTCTGGTGAGCCCATTCCTCTTCCCTCTGCTGGAACGTGATTAGCACCTCCCAATAATTCCATTTTTGGTATTAACTGCCCTAGGAATCGCTGGCCGAAGTCGCCGTGTCGCCGCCGTGCTTAGTCTCGGCTGTGCAGAACCGCCGCCGGCGTCGCCTCGCTGTTCCGGCCGCCTCAGAGTGAGTCTGACCGAGCCCTTGCGCCAACAACGTCGCCTCGCCTCTAGAAGCCCACTACCCGAAGGAATCGAGTCGTGAAGCCCTGAGCGCCGACATCGGCCTCCGTCTTCCCCAACTCCGGCCGAGCTCCGCCACCGCCGATTCGTCCTCTATGGTGAGCCTCGCTTCAATTCTTTGCACCGTAGCCGTCCTCAGGAAGTCTATAACCTGGTGGACACCGTGTCCTAGCCGCAGGCCGACTGAAGAAAGAGCTGCCGCCGTCATCCAGAGGATTTCTGTCGCCGCCGAACCAATCGGTGCACCGCCACAGTCGACAAGACCTCGCCGGCCTCGTTAAACCTTACGGTGAGAGCCCAGATATCTGGTAGACACATATTTATGCATTAGTATTGCCAGATTGAGCTTGTAGAATGTTTTCCCCTATCGACCCGAAAAGAGCCGCCGCTGGAGCTCGCCGCCGGCGATATTCCAGTCACCCGAGGTGTCAAGAAGACCACCCTTAGCTCCGTCGTGAACTCCTCTACCTTTTCTATTTTGGGCCCGACTACAGCCGAGCCGCCGTTCGCTGTCGCCGCCGCCGAGAAGCTCGCCGGCTCTGTCTGCCTGCGCCCTCCTCTGTTCGCCACACCGGACCATCCACTCCTGGAACGGACGGTCCGATCCGTTGTCCCGCGCCCTGCTCTACTCTGTCTCACTGGCCTGCGGGCCCAGGCTGTAAGAGAAATAAGAAAAGAAGAAAGAATTAGAAAAAGGTTAAAACTGAAATATCTTTCCAACAGAAAAATAGCCAAACTTTAAAAATTCATAAGTAATTCATTTTAACTCATTTTTGAGTGAAACCAATTTTGTTCAAGGGCATTCAACGGCCGTGACGACTCCGGTTGCAGGGAGGGGGTGCCACGACGACACCGGCTGCAGGGAGGCCGCGACCACGCTGCTCGCAGGGATGGCGCGCGGGGAAAGAGAGGCCGCGACGGGGGGATCAGAAGCCACGACGCACGTGGGAAACAAAGCAGCGACGGGGAAGAGAGAGACCGCGACGTACGTGATAGTAATTAGATTACTATCTTTTCCAATATATAAACGGGTCTATATTAATTTGTATAGGATACGCTAGCTATTAGAAACACAAACACATACATGGTCTAATGGTAGGCGCCTATTTTCTTAACTCTGAGGTCTCAGGTTCAAAACTTGTTGGTGGTGTTTTTTTTTTAATTTTTTATGTAACCATTAAAGTGGAGAACCTTAGGTATTGCAACGATGTAATTTTTCGTTGCTATATGTACAACCTTTTTGCAACGAACGAAACTATTACATACAACGAAACCATAATCGTTGCAACCTTAGTGATTGCAACGATTTATTTTTTTTCGTTGCTATATGTACCACTTTTTCACAACGCAAGCGACTATTATATACAACGAAACATATTCGTTGCGACATAGACAGGCAACCATCATATAAAGAGTTGCAATATCACCTTAGTATTGCAACGACAATAAACTTGCCCGCAACGCAAATCAAATCGTGGCAACAGGAATCACTTATTGCAACCATTCAATAATTTGTTGCGATAACACTTACTTTTCGCAACGATCTCCATACTTAGGGCCACGAAACAATCTTCATGGCAAAAATCCAATCTATTGCAACCAAAAGTGAAAATCGTTGCGATAACAACCCTTGTTGCAACCAAATCTCGCCGTTGCGACAAAAAAGCGTGGCATTAGGGTCAGAAGTTAGTAGTGAAAGACGAAGGCATACCAGCCTTCACCCAGGAGCTACAACAGGTTGACTGGCCGTCGTGTTTCAAGCCTACAGGCATCAACAAATACGACGGCAAGACCAATCCCGAGTCCTGGCTCACGGTCTACACTCTGGCGATCCGAGCAGCTGGGGGAAATCACAAAGTCATGGCTAACTACCTCCCATTCGCTTTAGCTGACTCAGCGAGGACATGGCTAACAAGACTTCCCAAGCAATCAATCGACTCCTGGGGAGAACTCCGGGAACGCTTCATCACTAACTTCCAGGGAACATACGAGAGGCCATCTTCCGAGTACGACTTATATCAGTTGCATCAAAGGAAGAACGAGTCTCTTCGTGACTTCATCAAGAGGTTCTCTAAGAAGAAAATTTCAATCCCGAACATCAAGAATGAGGTCGTCATCACCGCCTTTCGAAAAGGAGTCAAAGACACCTCGTTCATCAACAAATTCACTCGGAAGCCTCCCAACGCTGTCAAGGCTCTATTCGACATGGCGAACAAATACGCCGACTCAGCCCACGCTGTTGCTGAGGCCCTTGAAGATAAAAAGGCATCCTGACAGAAGAAGCGGGAGGGCACCAACGACGTAGTCCCGACTAAAGCTGGGAATCGCAAACGCAAGTCAGACGGCTTCATTGTGGCAGTCGGTCACAATCGTCTTTGACTTTCAACAACTGAAGATTATCAGAACAACAAGTGACATGCTCGGGGGCTCACAAGCTCAAACGCAAGGATGGCATCCCCACTCCGAAATACCGAACAGCTAAGTCGCTTCCTGATAAATATTTCTTCACTCGGCCTTGCCAATGCCGCTTACACCTAATAGGTGCACAAGCTGCACTCTTCTCTGTTTTTGCTCTTAAATGATTGCAAAAGTACTCAAGTAGCATAAATCCTGATCCGTGAAACTTTGCTCCATGAAAGACGAACTCAAGTCACCCAAAACGTGTGTCTGGGAAAGAGCCATGAGCCAACTCCCGATGCTAGGGGGCTATGACTAGTTGGGCAGAGTGCTTAAACGTAAGGGGTCAACTACTCGGGGAAATTAATATCAATAAGAGGAAGAACATGAATTTACATATATTGTAAAATACATTTTATTCGGATGATTGTTTTCATCATCAGATGCTACTCATCCGATATCTTTATATTGCAGGCCTAGCTCCGGATACGCGTGACAGGAACTCAGGGCTGCGAGCCTATCTCCTACGCTCGGGGGCTGGACAAGTCTGCCAAAATACACTCGGGATGCTCCATGAGGGCTACTTACCGAGTACTTGCGCCAGTCGGGACGTCATCTTCCCCGGCTACGCTCCATGTGAGCTGACAACCGACTTCCGGCACTAGTCGGGAGTCGTATATCACTCGGCTGGGTGAGGTACGCCCCATGAGGGTCGCTAGCCGAATCCTATGCTAATGCAAGGTTCGGGTACCTCGCTTGGCTATAACTCTGTTGGGTAGGGTATGCCCCATGAGGGTCGCTAGCCGAATCCAATGCTAATGCAAGGTTCGGGTACCCTGCTCGGCTCTCCTGAAGTCAGAGAAGACTTACATCGTCAAAGCGCATCCGGAGTTCTCATGCACTGCGTCACACCTAAGGAGGGCAAGCAGATCCTGCAACACGCCTGCTCGGGCACCTGTGGCAACCAGGTTGCATCCAGAACATAAGTCGGAAAGGCTTGCAAATAAGGATTTCTCTGGCTGATTGCGGTTACCGACACAAAAAAACTCATCCTGACATGCGATGGATGATACTTCTATAGAGCTATGATAGATAGGACGGCTCAGGCCGGCTTATTTGGTAGCAGCCACCAAGATATGAGTTCCTACAGTAGCATGCTCCATGTGGGCCGCCCGCAGGCTGAGTTAAAATTATAGCGCTGGTGCTACCAACAGGAGCCGATGAGGTAAACAGATATGCTTCATGAGAGCCTTATTGCTAAACATATATGTTTGGGTATCTGTTTTATCCACCAGGTCTCGAGGATATATCCTTACAAGGATCACAAGCTAGTCTTCATTAAAATTGGGGATGCAGGTATCTTTCTCGGGTACATCTGACCACACCGTGGATTTATTTTCATAAAGTGGTACTCGGCCTACATGCGTGGCCATCGGTTGCCATTTTTCCCGCTGACATGATGCGGAAGAGTCTAACTTTCGAGTAGTGCACTACTCGGGAGAGACTATAAATATCTATTCCCGCTGACATGACGCGGAGGAGTCTAACTTCTGGGTGGGACGCCACTCGGAAAAGACTATAAACCCCCCTTTCCAGCTGACATGAAGCTAAAGAGTCCCATATATGAGTAGCATCCTACTCGGTAAGACTATAAACATACATTCCGACTGACATGAAGTCGAAGAGTCATACATACGAGTAGTTCCCTACTCAGCAAGACTATAAAATCATATTCAGGTTGACATGATACCGAAGAGTCTCATATACCAGTAGTATACTACTCGGGAAAGACTATAAGGTTAAAGATCTTTGACTTTATGTTTAATTGTCTTCACAATTAAGCACAAAGTCGGGGGCTACACCTAATAGGTGCGCCTATTCGATGCATACTATTCATACTTCTACATCAAGCCCTTCATAGCCTCACGGCCAGCTGACATGAAGCAGGACTCGGGAGAAGAAGCACTCGGACAAAGAGTACTTGGGAGCAATGCACTCGGGAAAACTTCACCGTGAAGAATGAGCACTCGGCATCAGCTGTGACTCAACTATGAAGGTCTCGGGGGCTACTGTAGAGGCCATGGGCCCCGGGTACCTCATAACCAGCATATGGGCCACTCAGATAGAGGATGGGCCTAGCCTTGTAATTAGAGATATGGTAACCCTCGGCAGACCTTGCCTTGTACAATAAGGAATATACAGTCCTAGCCGGGTGCATTATATCTCTAAGGGGAGATCTCCTAGTCGGAATCCGGCGGGGACTCCTACCTTGTAACCCTGTCCCCCAGTATATAAGGGGAGGCAGGGCGCCCCTTGAGGGCACGGCCATACGGTTCATCAGAATCGCCACCATAATTCCTCAAAGGAATACATATAAACTGGACGTAGGGTATTACCTCACATCGAGGGCCTGAACCAGTATAAAATCTCTGCGTGTTTCTTTGCAATCCATCAAGTTTCCATCCGCTGAGTAGCCCCATATATTTATTGCCGGTGTAAAACATCGACAGATAGAATCCTATCCGACTAAGACTATGTTTCCTTATTATACAAGCTACAGCCTGCCAGGTGCTATCTTATCTCTAATTACATGGTCCAGCCCATCCTCTATCCGAGTGGCCCATGTACTGGTAATGAGGTACCCGGGGCCCATGGCCTCCACAAATGTACTTGGCTTCCATTGTAGAATCAGCAACCGTCTCCTGCTTGGAACTCTTCCAGCTCACCGCACCGCCATTTAGGCAGAACACAAATCCAGATTGCGATCTGAAATCGTCTTTGTCAGTTTGGAAGCTAGCATCAATGCAACCATTTACAACGAGCTCTTCTTCACCTCCATAGACAAGGAGCACATCTTTAGTTCTTCTCAAGTACTTCAAGATGTTCTTTACAGCAATCCAGTGACCTTCACCTAGATCTGATTGGTATCTACTCGTAGCACTTAAAGCATACAAGACATCTGGACGTGTACAAAGCATGGCATACATAATGGACCCAATGGCCGAAGCATATGGAATCGCGTTCATCTTATCCCGCTCATCAGGTGTACTAAGACACTGACTCTTGCTAAGATTTATACCATGTGACATAGGTAGGAAACCTTTCTTAGAGTCCTGCATGTTGAACCTTTTCAACACCTTGTCAATGTATGTATCTTGACATAATCCAATTAGCCTTCTTGATCTATCTCTATAGATCTTGATGCCCAGAATGTATGCCGCCTCTCCTAAGTCTTTCACAGAGAAACTATTTTTCAATAAAGACTTAACGATTCGAGCATAGGAATGTCATTTCCGATCAGTAATATGTCGTCCACATATAAGATCAGAAATACAAGTACACTCCCCCTAGCCTTTTTATAAAGACAAGGCTCTTCTTTGTTCTTGATGAAACCAAACCCTTTGATCACATCATCAAAATGAATATTCCAACTCCGAGACGCCTGCTTTAATCCATAAATGGATCTTTGCAGCTTGCATATCTTTCCAGCTGATTGTGGATTGACAAAACCCATTAAGGAAAGTTGTTTTGACATCCGTTTGCCATATTTCATAGTCGAAATATGCAGCAATCGCTAGAATGATCCAAATAGACTTTAGCATTGCGACGGGCGAAAAAGTTTCATCATAATCAACACCTTGAATTTGTTTGAAACCTTTGGCCACCAATCGTGCCTTATAGATGTGAACATTTCCATCCATGTCTATCTTTTTCTTGAAAACCCATTTGCACTCAATGGTTTTAACACCATCAGGTGGATCAACCAAGTTCCAAACTTGATTACTATGCATGGATTCAATTTCAAATCTCATGGCTTCAAGCCATTTCTCAGAGTCTGGTCCCACCATCGCTTCTTCATAGGTCTTAGGCTCATCGTTGTCTAGCAACAATATATCCCTTTGTTGAGTAGTCAAGAACATGTACCTCTCAGGTGCACGACGTGACCTCTCTGACCTACGTGGTGCCGGTGTGTCTACAACAGGTCCTTCAACACTTTGTTCATCCTGCTGTGGTTCTATAGGAGCTGAAATATTTTTAGGTGTTTCTCAAATTTCTTCGAGTTGCACCGTTCTCCCACTATCCCTTCTTGAGAGAAACTCTATCTCTAAGAAGACACCATGTCGGGCGACAAACACTTTGCCTTCATGTTGATTATAGAAGTAATATCCTTTTGTTTCCTTAGGATACCTGACAAAGAAGCATTTGTCAGACTTAGGAGTGAGCTTATCAGATTGCAAACGTTTTACATAAGCCTCACATCCCCAAATCTTAAGGAAAGACAAGCTAGGACGTTGTCCTGTCCACATCTCATATGGTGTCTTTTCTACTAACTTTGATGGAACTCTGTTTAGTGTGAACGTGGCTGTTTCAAGAGCGTATCCCCAAAAGGACAATGGAAGATTATTTTGGCTCATCATGGATCGCACCATATCTAATAAGGTACGATTTCTCCGTTCAGATACCCCATTCCACTGAGGTGTTCCTGGTGGAGTCAACTGTGGAACAATTTCACAATCTTTCAGACGACTGCCAAACTCATGGCTCAAATACTCGCCTCCACGATCAGATCATAGAAACTTGATTGTTTTACCTAAATGATTTTGTACTTCATTTTGAAATTCCTTGAACTTTTCAAAGGATTCAGACTTATGTTTCATTAGGTACACATATCCATATCTACTGAAGTCATCAGTAAAAGTTATGAAGTACTGAACACCACCTCTGGCTGTTGAGCTCATTGGTCCACATACATCAGTATGTATGAGTGCCAATAAGTCACTTGCCCTTTCACCTTGAACGGTAAAAGGTGCCCTTGTCATCTTGCCAAGTAAACAAGATTCACATGTCCCAAATGATTCAAAATCAAATGAGTGTAGAAGACCATCTCTATGGAGCCTCTTCATGCATTTCTCATTTATGTGACCCAAGCGACAATGCCAAATAAATGTGGGATTCAAATCATTAGGACGTTGCCTCTTTGTATTAATGTTATAGACCGATGCCCCTTCAAGATTTAGAACGTATAACCCATTCACAATAGGAGTATGACAATAGAACATATCTTTGAAATAAAGAGAACAACCATTGTCCACAGATCCATTGTCCACAGATCTAAAGTCATAACCTTCTGCTTGCAAATATGAAGCAGAAATAACGTTCTTAGAAAGAGATGGAACACAATAACAATTATTCAATTCCAAAACTAATCCTAAAGGTAAAGACAATGGCATGGTGCCAATAGCCACCGTAGAACTCTTGCTCCATTGCCAACGCGAAGATCCACTTCGCTCCTTCTCAAACTTCTACTTCTTGTTAGCCCCTGCAACGATTTGCATATGTGAGCAATTGATCCGGTATCAAATACCCAAAAATCAGTAGATGAAGTAGCAAGATTGATCTCTATAACATTTATACCTGAAGTGGAAGTCGCACTTCCCTTCTTCTTGAGATCCTCCAAGTACTTTGGGCAGTTCCTCTTCCAATGTCCTGATTCCTTGCAGCAAAAGCAAACTGTATCAGGAGCAGCGCCCTTCTTGTTTTGCTTCGCCTTGGATCTGCTCGCGATCTCATCAGGAGTTAACTTCTCTTGACCCACGTATTCTTGACATTGGCTTGCCCTTGCCTTTCTGTCATCATCACATGACTGGTGCTTTTCTTAAATGGTTTCCTCGGCAAGTTTTTAAGCATCCCATGCAACTCAGCCAAGGTTTTGTCATGTTGTTCATGTGATAGTTCAATATGAATGGCTCAAAACTCGGAGGGAGCGACTGGAAATCACATCAGTAGCCAACTCTTGGCTAAGGGGAAAACCAAGCTTTTCTAGACTCTCATGTAGCCATCATCTTATCACATGAGGGCTAACAGGATTCCCTTCCGCAAGCCTGCACACAAACAAGGAACTTTGAAGTGTTAACCTCTCACCTTGCTTGGTTCTCAAATATACCACGCAACCCCACATTGAATATATAAGCATTGTGTTCTCATATTGCTTCTGAAGCTTAGAGGACATTGTGGGCAAGCATGAGACAGCTCACATCAAGGGAATCATTCATGTGCTTCTCATAAGCTCCTCCGTGCAGCCACAGAAAGTATTATAGGCAAGTTCTCGGAAAAAGGAGTCTCAAGGACATACTCCTTGCGCTCTTGCTTGAGAACAATTCTTAAGTTGCGATAACCAATGCCATAAAGTTCATATCCATTGAGTTTTCTTTCTCAAGAAACAGATCGCGAAATTAAAAGAACTAGATGCTGTGTTAGTTTTACTATGATCTACAACATACACAATATGCAAAGTTTAGCCACTATGTTTATTGTTCATCTTTTTATTAAACTATTTAACAAAAGACTCCCACATATGTGTTTTGCAACAAAGACTCCCTCTAAGTTACATAGTGGGTCAAGATCCTCATTTCACTAATTTCTTGTGAGCTTTGGCATCATGGCTAGAAAACTGGTGACATGGGTAAGCAACACCTTGCAAAGTCACATCCTATGTGACTCTTGCTTGTTGGGTGGCAATCAACATGACCCGGCCCCAACCTGTGCCCCAAGGATCCAAAACTGTTCTGAATGAACCTCTGTTAAGCTAACAACCAAGAGTGCCTCAACAACTGTAGGAGATGTCCGACATCTACCCCAAATAATGATGATAACCGACTGCAATCCACTACTTTGGTAGGGCCCTAACATATGGTGGTCATTATCTTTTTGGTGGCAACATATGGAGAGGGCATAAACACCTATTTTATTATGAGGGACTCTAATCCTACCATACAACATATCACATATATAATTGATAAGAGTAAGATAGAAAAACCACCGTCAATCACAGATAATTACACATTACATCTGCGAATTAGTATGGCCCAAAAGGATGGTGGATCCCCATCTCCATGTACGTGCACGATGATCTTCATACTTCACATCTCACTTCTTTGGGTCACCCATGCCCCTTGAGAAACTTGTATACCTCGAAGTCTAGGCTACACCTATTAAAGCTAGCATTGAAGATTACAAGGATGTATCAAGCAACTCAAGGGTCGACAACGCCAGGTCATTAAATACAATTAAGATAGCTAACAAAAGCTGAAAAATCATGACACGCAGGTCATGAATGGATGTTACATGCATCATATACATCTCATACATTCCAAACAAGCTATAGGGCCACACTAATTCACATTATTCCCTGCAAAAACAAGTTAGACGTAGAATCGCATTCTACCTAACGATGTGAACCGATGACGCTATACAAGGGGGGTTTGCACGGTGGCCCCCGTGGGTTTCAAGGCAGCGCCCTGAACACCCTATGAAATTCACAGATCCAATATATGAAATCGCTATGAAAAACTATTCGGCATAACCACCTTATGCTGATCCTAGAGAGGAGAAAGAGACAAATCTCCAGGACTCTAGTTTTTCCACTGGCCCAGGGCTATCACATCCATAACCTACTAGCATTCGGCATACCTACCTTATGCCGATCCGAGACAATCTCCAGGGCACTAATAGTGTTATGATCCATGCTTCATCTAACCCCTATTCACGGATTGATCTTATCAACCCGCGCCTTCATCGGTCCATCACATGAACCGACTAATCTAGACTGCAATAGATCTAATCTACTACTCCCACATATCAACATATGCGATGATCCAGATCACAAACTATGCAAGATGGCTCTGATACCACTGAAGGAGTACACATGGCGACGATAGCAGAAAATCAAAACTTTTCTACCACGCACACGGCATGGACATCATGTGACGAGAGGGATCATGAATGCGTTACCACTAGACGCGCAGTGCAGCGGAAGAAGGGTTGTAGAAGCCGGTCCAACCACGCGTGCGTCGTGGTAGTAGTGGAAGTAGTTGATCTCCGCGAACAGACCGCGATCAACCACACCACAAGCAGATCTAATTAGCGTCGATGCCGATCAACGCTGCAACAAGCAGCGCCTCCACCGGTATCCACACGTCCGGGGTTGGAACGCCGATTGCGAGTGTACTAGCACTCGTGAGCGGCTAGGTTTGGCTCGGGAGGTGGCGGCTAGGGTTTGGCTCGAGGTCAACCGAAAACGTGAATCTCCTCGGCCCCTCGCCTCCCTATATATAGACCTCCTCACTTGGGCCTTGTGGACCGAGACCCAATAAGAGTCTACTTGGATCCCTATCTGAATCGAGCCCATATTCGAATCACATTCGAATAAGTGTTCCAACCCATTAAGCGTGCGACCCTGTAGGTCCACGTATATTTTGTCGTGACCCGGAAACGCCTTTCTGGTCACCCTATTAATAACAGCCTCTAGCAAGGCATATTAGCCCAAAAATATACGTAAAGATCATATCGGCTGAACCTGTAATTTCCTCATGTACAAATCCCTTTGCCTCATGATATCGATTGAGCTCAATGCGAGACTGTGTCATCCTCTTAAGTAGCTCAATCACTCTCTCGATCCCATGATGGATTACAAACTTGTGATTGACACCTCAATCACCCTAGCATGGCCATGCACTTCCATAATCTATTACATCGAGGGGCCCAGAGATATCTCTCCCGTAAGGAGGGGCAAATTCTATCTTTGATCATTCACATCCACTATTATGTTTCATAGCAAACCCAAAGACTACTTTTATGACTACCCAGTTACGGAGTAGTGTTTGGTAGTCCCAAAATAATCTACTACGTATGTTGGGAACCATGATGATCTCAAGTCTAAGGACTATACATAAAAACTACTTGAGACTAACTGATGACACATGAAATCTCTGCAGTATCTCATGGTAGGTCTATCCAACATATGTTCACTAACATATGTCCATATTATGGATTTGGTATCTCCATACCATGATCCATGAGACATGATCATCAATCAATACGTATGCTGATGTTAGAATCATATTTGTTCCTCATATGATATAATGCATCAGCGGATCATTTAGAAATAGCAACATTTGACATTAAGAGTCCATGAATAAGTCACGTACTCATTGATCAATAATGATAAGATGTGGGTATCCCCCGGAAGTGCATTATGGAGAGTAATTACTATGACAACGCAAAAATATCTAGATGGGATGGGATCTCGAATAAAAACATTAAGTGCAATAACTACCATCCATTCCTCATCGCAGCCTTGCCATAATATTTACCCGTTCATAATACAAATCCAAAATGCCGAGAAGTGTACAAAGAGATTAATCATAAGGATAGCTTGCAGTCCTCCCGTCATAGCGCCTGTCAAACCACTCGATGGTGGCGACCAAACACCGATCGTACCTAGGGACTCGAACACAATAGCTATCCCAACCATCTCAGTTCCTACACAAAACTCATACTCATGCGTTAGTAGTCCTAGGAAAGCGGCCTAGCCTCACACTTTCATCGAAGCAATTGAATAAACATCACAAGTACTCTAAATATGGTAAACGAGCAGCAGGGTTATAAATATTACATAGAGGGTTTACACACCCTGATACATCACGAGTAGCGCAAAAGATAGCAGTGGAAAAATATAAACATCAAGGGTAAAACCAGTGGTGCCATACCCATCCCACAAGGCAACCGACTGGGGCAGAATTTAACTTCAACTACACATTATCCTCACCACCCTTGGCGGGATAATAGTAGACCACATCAATGTCGTCATTGTCCTCACCTGAAAGATGCAGCGTGAGTACACAAGTACTCAGCTAGACTTATACAATAATAATAGTTCAAAGGAGTAATGCTAGTCTCTACATCAAGGAGTATGGCTAGGTTGATCGATTTTGCATAAAGCTGATTTTATTGAGCAAGTAATACATTTAAAACATAAGCATTTGTAAAATATAGCAATCTGAAAATTTAGGACAGCAAGCTTATTGTTCTGAAATGTAATTAAAAGTGAGCACAAACCATGCTCTAATCATCATCCATGGGCCACCATTGCCCAAACCATTATGCTACATAAGCATATCATCTTTTATGACTAAACCAAGTCATATTTAATCATCAAAGATTTTTATATAAACCCATCCATCCATGACTATCCTAAGTCATGATATAACCACATAATTCCCATAACTACAAATCCCAAGTTTGATGCTAACATGACTGAGGAACACATCAAGCGGTCGTCCATAACCGTGGACACAGCTATTCGAATAGTTCTTACTCTAATCAGAGGTGTACATCTTTACCGACACGATGTGATAGAAGCCAAACGGCTACACTCTAGTTTGATTTGTACCCGTCGGTACCCACACTCTACACATTGAGTGCGGACTAGAGGTCACAACAGAACCTTTTGCACGCTTAGCCCCAACCACCTAAACCACGTCTGGGCCCCCGACGACTTAGTCGCGTGCGTGCGTGGCAACTAAGGCGGGCTCACCGTCGCGGGAGGCACCTCCGGCCAAGTGCAGGCTCGCAATGAGGTCCTCCAAAGGTCTCCCCTCACGACTGACGGACGGGCGTAGATGGCCACAGCCTCCCGTGCTACTGAGTTAAGCCATCCCATACCGGCGTGTGGAAGTACGTAGGGTGCTTGAATAGACGTCAACATGTTCGGTCCTTAACGACCCAAACGGAGCTACTTGCATCAGGGAAACACCACCACATCATCGCCCTATCATCCGTCCAAGTCAAATATTTTCTCAATTATTAATCAGAAGTTATTCTTGTCAGATTTTAACCCATCCATTCGTATTAAACTAGTTTTGAACCGATAGCTCCATCTATCAGATTTTTCTAAGTCTAGAATTAAGCATGGATAAGCATTTGGTAAAATAAAAGTATCCCAAAGTCCTTAACCAGGGGTGACAAGGTATAAACATGGAATCAATAACCAAGAAATGGAAATGCATACAATTAGGTAATATAAACTCTACCCTTTTTCCCATTTTAACAAGACCGAAACATGCATATAGATATTTCCTTCACAAACAAATCAATTTATTGAAAATATAGGTTCAATATGCTTAGATGCTTGCTTAGTAGCTTGTTGAGATGCTTGCCTTGCTGCAGTGAGTGGTCACACTCAACCTCTGGTTCTTGCTCCACGTACTCCGAATTGTCTGAATCTACCGATAAAAGCGAATATGCAAATAAGAATCAATTAAATATACTCATGCAAAAATGATCAATAAAATCTGAGATAAATACAGTAGGTAGGGCATGTCCTAACAAGATTTTAGGAGAAAGAACCAGGTCATTTGCATCTCTGGATTGGGAGATACAAAAATAACAAGATAGGAAGGCTGAAAATGGCATTTTGTAATTATTTATATTGTAACCTTAAGTTATTATATTTGACTGGCATTTTCTATTAAGATTTCAAGAAGGCATGCATTTTTATATAAAAGAGCATAACCTACTGGTTCCAACTAAATTTGGTTCACTGAAATTTGATTTAAAATGATTTAGTTGTGAATTTTACAAGTTTATCAAAAAGAAAGGTTAGAAAATACTTAGGCCTATTTTGAGAGGTAGTTTTGGTCAAATACAAAGTGTCCACAGTAAAGTTTACAATTTTCTAAGTTAAATAAAAGTGGTTTCACATTTTTAGCAG
Source organism: Oryza meyeriana var. granulata (assembly GCA_003991445.1). Lineage (NCBI taxonomy): Eukaryota > Viridiplantae > Streptophyta > Magnoliopsida > Poales > Poaceae > Oryza > Oryza meyeriana. Next base: position 38,057 of record RYFJ01002224.1, read on the forward strand.
TTAGGATAAATTTTCTAGAAATTTATAAGCTTCTAGGTTATAAAGATGTATATAAACGATATTTCCATTTTTAGAGAAAAATCCTACACAGAAGTTCTCACTTTTTATTTTACAAAATTAAAGAGAACATTTTTATGGATCCAGAGAAATTTGGTTTACCTCAAAAGGAGTTATAATGGATTTTATAGAATTATTTCAAGTTTCTAGGCGTAAAATAAGTTATTATTGCCTTTTTAATTCCTAGAGTTAGTTTCTGTACAGAAGTTGTATTTTATTTGACAGTATTAAAGTTCATAAATTTACAGAATGAGCAAAATTGGTTTCACTCAAAAAGGAGTTAAAATGGCAAAGTTATGGATTTACAACGTTTACATATTTTTCTGTTGTAAATTAAATCCTTTAATTATTTTCCTATTTCTTTCTTCTTTCTTCTTTTCCTCCAGCTCGGGCCCATGTGACAGCGGCATAGAACAGGGCAGGCGCAAGCAGACTAGGGGCGGCGAGCTTCTCGGCGGCGGTGACAGCGAACGGCGGCTCAGCTCGGCCCGCGACCAACAGAGGAAAGATAGAGAAGACCGAGGCGAAGTGATGGGTGGTGGTCTTGTCGCCGATGGTGGCCGGAGCTGGGCACAGCGGCGGAGTGTTTCGGGTTGGCTAGGCCGACTCGGCTACAGGCGGCTTCTGGCCAAAACAAAACATGCGTAAGCATCTAAGGAGTACTGGAAAGCTCATCGAGGGTCACGCCGGTCCTGGCGAAGCTGGAACCGCAGCGGCGACGGTGAGAAAGGCTCGGCGGCGGCGGAATCCAGTGGGTCTTCGTCGGCGGCGTTCTCTGGCCAACAGGCTGCTAGGCAAACAGGTGCATGACAACCTGTGAGTCCTAAGGCAGCTACACATGCGATGAATCGGTCTAACTCTCACCGGGGAGGGAGGAATCGGCGGCGGCGGTAGTTTGCCGGAGAGGGAGAAGATGACCTCGATCTCGAGCTTCACTGCATATTATCTCGATTCCTTCGGGTAGCGGGCTTCGGGAGGCGAGGCGACGTTGTTGGTGCAAGGGCTCGGTCAGACTCGCTCTAAGGCGGCCAGAACGGCGAGATGATGCCGGTGGCGGCGCTGCAGAGCAGAAAGCAAAGCACGGCGGCTTCGACCGGTGATCCTAGGGCAACCAAGTGCAAAAATGGAACAGTCAGAAGGTAAAGATCATGTTCCCGAGGCTTAGAAAGGATGGAACTCACCGGAGCTAGCTCAAACTCGGTCGAACACCTTCGGTAGTAGGGAAAATGGCTCTGTCTCCGGTGATCTTTGGGGATACCGTCGGCTTTCTCTATGGGAGCGTGAAGAGGATGAGGAGGAGGTTCTGCTGGCAAGATTAGAGGCGAAATGGTCGAGGTCTCCAAGGTTTGAGCTCATCTAGGTCTCTCTGTGTGTGCTGTGAGGGAGGAGAAGAACAGGGCTCTGAGACGTGTAACATGCACTGCTGAGCTGCTCCATTTCTACAGTATTCTTGGTGGGTCCCACATGTAGGAGAATATTGTTTCACATATTTGTGGTTAGGCTTAGCCTATGACATGTGGGTCCTTGGAGTTAATTCCTATGGAGAGGAGAGAGAGGCATGGGTAGAAATGGGGTGAAACTCACTGTCCCAAGACTGGCAGAGGCTTACAGGTGGGCCAGGGTCCTGTGGGTCCCACTGGTCAGTGACTTGAGAGAGGAGAATACTCTAGAGACTGTTTTGTGAGCTGTCCAAAACATGCAGTCTTTAACTTACTGTTTCACTAGGTTAATGAGGAGCATAAATTATGGGAAAATTGTAGGTAGAGGAAGATGGGTTTAACCTGCTGACCAAAATTCGTGGTTAGAAGTGGTCTGGTTTGCTTTGGTGAGATTTCAAAGTGGGGTTACTGATCCAGTTTTTTCTGCAGTTTGATTTATCTCCCAGTGCCTTTACTCCTATTATTTCATGTGACTTCTTTGGGAATTAAATTGGGCCAAAATTACTGGTGGTAGAGTTCTTATTGGCACACACTTTGGCAAAAGGGCTCTGTCTAATTAGTCTTCATTTTTATGTGGTGAATTTTAGAAGTGAACCAATTTATTTCAGCTAGCTTCCTAGTTTTGCTGATTTGAGGGACTTAGTTGAAGTATTTATTGAAGTGATAAAATTATGTAAAATTTACAGTGGATTAATTAGGTGAGATAGTACTTACAGGAATTTTTCCATGATTTTATGTGCAACCAAACATTTTTAGAAATTCCATAGACTATACAAATGCATAGGTCAAGCAAGAAGGACACAGGCTCAAACTTGTTTGCACTTTTAATGGGTCTAAACTAATGAAATAAATTCTAGAAAAATTATATTAATCCATGATGAATAAACTAGTATTTGAATAAATTATTTCCCATATACACTTCTGTTCAACTTGATGTACTTTTTGGTGATGTTTGGTTTTTGCCGATTAGGGTTTTATTATTGAGAGTTTGAAAATATTTGCAAACATTAATTTCGCATGAAGTGACAACGCAAGAATTTAATTTGTGCACTCTAATGGCAGTAGGACATAACCCCAATTACCTGAAATTAGATTTAGGGCTATGACAGATAATGTCTATTTCACGGAACAAATCAATACATTATAAACATAGCATGTTGTCGAAGGATGAAACTCCAACGGCGGGAAGTCCGGGGACCCCCCTTTGAGGTTCGGCCAGGGGAGCTGTTCCCAGAACGAATGCGGCGTCTAGGAGATGATCAGCAGAAAAGGAAGATACGCAAAGAGACAAGAGGAGGTAGACAGGTTCGGGCCGCTCGGAGGCGTAACACCCTACTCCTGTGTGTTTAGCTATGTGGGAGAGATGAATGTGATTTGGTCTTACAAGGACTTGCTGAGGGGAGCTCGGGCCCTTGCCCTGATTTGGGAACTATGGAGCTAGGCTTTAATGCAGAAAAAGGTCCTTAACTCTCCGTCCCCCTCCCGGTTGGCATGGATCCTCCTTTTATAGGTAAAGGGGAGTCCACAGTGCCCAGCATACAGAGGAAGCTAGATATGATGTGTCATGTTGCATACGTCCGCCTGCCGAGCCCACGCCGGAGTTGGTGCAGCACGGCGGGTAGGTTGTCCCGTGGCGCGGCCGCTGCAGGCGGCTAAAGTCTTGAGGATGTGACGGAGCGCATTGTGGCTGCCAGAGCGTGGGAAAATGAAGCTCACTCGGTCAAAGGTCCTCTGACTGCACAGGGAGCAGAGCGGGCGTCAGGGGTGACACGCCCCGTCACCTCGCCATTAATGCGGTTAGTTGGCAGCTGACCTGCTCGAGTCGGCCTCGCACCCGGGCTCCGCACGCACGGGGCGCCAAGGCTGCAGGCCCCGGGCCCGGGGGGGGCACCCGGGGACGGTGCTCCCGGGCCCAGGCAGCATCCAGGCCCCAGGCGCTTAGAGAGGTGACCAGTAGTAGCCGGCCGTCTCTTGTACAGAATATGGGCCCCGGAGGAGCTGATGTGGCCGAAGGTCCTCATGTCCCCAGAGAATGTGGGACCCCCATTCCTGTTTCACCGACAGTGGCCCCTGGGCCTGTTGCTCGACCGGGGCTTAATCCAGGCAGGAACAGGACCATGTCTCGAGGAAACGAAAAGACACGGGGCCCACCAGGTTTAGCAGGAAACGAGGCGAGGCCGCCATAATCGCCCGGGATGGGACGAGACGAGAGGAGAGTTTCCACTTTCGGTCCGCCAATCGAGGGTCGTAATGGTGGAGTCGAAGGGGTGCTTCACGAGTTCTTCGAGGCTATAAGCAGCAGCGGGCAGCAGCTGGCTTCCCCCATTGCCGAGTTCGAATCGCCATCGCTCCGGTTGCTCCTTGCGCCCAGAGCTCAGGTCCCCCGTTCACGCGCGCTTCTCCTTGCTTTGTTCTTCCTTCAACCACTCTCACCGCTGCATTCGCGATGCCACGCGCCGGCCGCGGGGTAAGGTCACTGGGCGGCGGGGTGATTCCGCCATCGGGCATGAATGACGACCCCGGGGCGGAGCGGGTGAAGAGGATGATGCCGTCCGCCACACAGTGGAGGGCGGCGCTTGAGGTGCGCCCTGGCGAGTCGAAGCCGGCGCCGAAAGAGCCCAATGAAGCAGTGTACTTCGTTGATTACGCGGTCGGCAGGTTACTTCCGCCGTTCTCTGATTTCTTTCTCCAGGTGCTAGAGACCTATCAGGTGCAGATGTTGCACTTAACCCCCAATGCTGTGATGGTGCTGGGGGTTTTCGCACATTTGTGCGAAATGTTTGTGGGCATCATGCCTTCGGTGGATCTTTTCCGGCGCTACTTCACCATGAAGAGCGCGTCAAAGAATAAGGCCACTGACCTGCCTGAGCGGGTAGGCTGTGTGTACTTCCACGGCCGCCTCGGCGTCGAGTTTATCCCGATGGCGCTGAAGAACAAATGGGATTTGTGGCGCCAGAACTGGGTCTACATCGGCGTCGATGCCAACGACCGGCTTCGGCTCCTGGCCGTGGCGGCCCAGAAGGTGAGGAGCTAGACCGAGTCACCGTCGGAAGACACGTGGTTCGCGCCAGTGTTGGCGCGCATCACTGACCTGGTGACGGCTAGGTTGAATGCGTATATGGTCGTCGGCGATTTCCTCAACCGGCGACTGGCGCCACTCAACAGAAGGTCCCGGCCCTGTTGGCTATACACCGGGCCCAAGGACATCACTAGGACCCACCCTGACAACCTGAGCGAGGCGGCGATGGGCCTGCTGATGGCGTCAGCGCTAGAAGGAGGGGGCGCAGCGGACCGCGCGCTCCCGGGCGGCGTGACGCCGCTTTGCACTAACCGCGGGCGGGCGAAGATCCAGAAGGGCCTCCTGCGATTCGACGCCGTGGGCATCATTGTCTCGCAGGTCACCCCCAAGATCGTCGAGGCACTCGACGCCTTGGAGGGAGAAGATGTGCCGGCCGAAGAGCCGGTATTGTCGAAGGAGGGGAAACGGCCGGTGGGGCCCGATTCAGGACTCGCGGCAACTAAAAGGGTGAAGACCGCCGCTCCGGCGGCCGTTGTCCCCAGAGCCACTGTGGCGGTCGGTGCCTGTGTGGCGCCAACAAGCGCCGCTCGGGTCCTGTCCCCAGAGCCAGGGCCAGCCACCCGGGCCCCCGGGACTGGGCCAAAGGCAGTCCCGGACGTGGGGGGCAGCGAGCCCCCCTCGGGCATGGGGGGCGACGTTGAACCGTCGTCGGAAGCGCGGGAAGCTCCGACCAGCGTCACCGTCCCGCGGCAGCCGGCCGCTTTTGAGGCCCAAGCCGTGGAGCTTCAAGGGGCCTCAGGCTAGGTAAGCGCTCCGACCCCATTCGGTTCTTCTCGCTAGCGCGTTTCCTCTTGCGTTTCTCGACCTAGCTCTTATCTGTCTGGTTTTGGCCTTTATAGGAAGGGCCAGGGGCCAACGATGGCGCTGCCAGCCCTGGCCGTAGGCGGTACTGGGGACGCGCCAATGGTGCTGCCGCGTCCCGCCACGCCCCCGCCACCGCCTGGTACGGTTATGAATATGGAGGTCGCGGCGGCCACACCGGAGCCGGCCTCCATGGAGTCGACTGAAGTCCCTGCTGCGGAGGGAGAAGAGGACACCAGTGCCCAGCCATGTCCTACGATGGGGGAGCGGGCCCTGGTCCTTTTCGCTGCCCAGCGACCGGGTGCGGCGCGCGGACGCGAGACGCTGCCCACCGCGCTGGGGCAGCTAGTGGTCACCGCCGGTGAGGTGCAGGTGGTAGCCCGTCGGGAGCAGCGCGAGTCCACCCGGGTCCGGGCGGAACTCGAGAGCGGGCGAGCACCGATCGCAGTGGCGATGGAGGGGCTCACCGCCCGTATGGTCGCCACCGAAATCTTCGTGGCGATCCGCTGGCAGGATGTCGAGGCGGCGGAGAGGCGCATTGCCCAACTAGAGGCCGCCGCCAAGCTTGCCACCGATGAGGCCTCCCGCGCCCGGTCCGAGGTGATTGCGCGGGAGAAGGGGATGTCCTCCCGGGAGGAACGCCTCTGGGGCAAGGAGGCTGGTCTCGCGGCCCGGGAGCGTGAGATCAGCGCGTGGGAGGAAGCCGCGGTGATCAGCGAGGAGGCCGCCAAGCTTTCCAGCGCTATGGCCTAGGACGGCATGAGCCGCCTCCTGAGCAAGGAGAAGAGGCTGGTGTCCTAGGAAGAAGACCTTGAAGAGCGGGAGGCCGACCACCGGCGCGAGGCAGAGTAGGTGAAGATGCTGGCCGCCGATGTGGACGCCAAAGCCGAGGCTCTCGAGATGCGAGAGGCGACCTTGGAGGACAAGGAGAACTCCCTGGCCCGGCGGGAGGTGGCAGTGAGGGCTGCCGAGGCCCGGCAGGCGGAGATGGAGGCCTCCCGGAAACGCGCGGCCGACCTCGAGGCCGTGGCGCGTGGGGCCGCGTCAAGCGGCTCCACGTCATCGGCAAGCGCGGCCAGCTCAGCCGAGAAGCTGGCCAGGGTAGAGAAACGGTTGACATTGGCATGAAACAGCCTTGCCCTCCGGAAGGACCTCGAGAGCGAGATCGTAGCCTGCCTAGGGTGGTACAGCTCCCGAGTCTGGGGGTGTCTCAAGCGCATCGGCATCCGGGCACCTACACGGAAGCCCAGGGGGCCCACCAGGGTCGGCGACTTGCTGCACACGCTGGACTCGCTCCCCCGGCGAATTCATGAGGTCCTGGAGAAGGAGGGAACAGAGCTCGCCACGCGGGTGGCGGAGTACGTCCTCGGGTGCTACCGGGCGCGGGACGCGGAGTTCTCCCTGGCCCCGGTGCTGGAGGGATTCCCCGCTGAGAGGCAAGAAGAGGCTCGGAAGGCTGTGGCCGACGCCGCTGCGACAGTGGCCAGGTTCTTCGATCGGGGGGAGCATCTCGAGGATCCAGGGACCGACGAATCCGACGATGAGGCCAGGCCGCTTCTAACGCCTCCCGGGGTCCTGTCCGAGGACGATGAGTGATCTCCCCCCTCGCGATGATGTCTCCGGTCCTCCGCGCATGCTTGTGCTTTGATTTCACCTACCTTGTACAAAGAAAAATGTTCACTTGTGTATATAACTATGTTTGCATTTTCGTACCTTTGCATGCTGTACTAGAAGTTGCTTATATCTGGGGCCCCGCGCCCCGGAGTTGCGGTGTTTTTCTTTTTCTTTCTGGTTCCCCGGGCCCGGGGACACTGAGTACCCGGTGCCGTCTGGCTCCGAGCCCCAGCGGCCGTGAATCGGCCGTAGCGCGTAAGTCTCCCTTCCGTGGCCTGGGGTAGCTGCCTGCCCCGGGAGCTCGGTCCCCGAGGGCAGCGGATAGGATAGTCACTCGGCCTGGGGGCCGTCACGGGGACTTGGTGTTCGAGAGATGCGAGGAACTGGGCACGAGTTTCGTGGAGCAGTGACGTCCGTAGGTTCGATCCCCTCCGTCTTCTGGGTCCGGGGGCCCTCCGTGCCCCTGGGCACCGTTGGCCTAGGGAGCACAGCGAGGCCGCAGGAGCAGACTGCTAGAAGGGAAAAAACCCGAAAAAATGTCCCGCGTGGGTTAGGTACGGCCGTAGCACTAAGCTCGTGCCCCTTGGCTCACCGGGAGCCTCTCGGGGACTGACCTTGACCGTGCCCGGGGTCGCCGGGCAGCGAGGCACCCGGCGCCTAGGCGGTGGTCAGGGTGGAGCTGGCCAAGCCGGGCACCGTTGCCCGCCCCGGGAACCTAGGTTGGCCCGACTGGGGGCGCCGCCCGAGACCCCGGGGCATCGACAGTGTCCGGGGCACGGTCCATGACCCGGCCACCGGGCCTCAGCGACCGGGGCAACACTTAACCCAGCGGTCCACGCGCGCGGCTTCGGCAAATTCCGCTTTGCCCCCAGGGGCCAAGGAGAGCAAAACACGTGGCCGTACAAACGGGGGAAGGGTAGGAACTCGAGCGAAGTTTAAAGTTGAATAAGATTACGTATCTGGATGTTGAAAAGCGTGGTGTGGCTACGCGAGCTCGACCCTGGGGCCAGAAGTGCTGCCATCCCCTAGGTCGAGAATTGTGCCGCGAACGAATCTGGAATGGGGCCCTCGGCCCGCGTCCAGGGTTGGAAAGAAAAATGGCGCAGCCCCGAGTACCTTATTTAAGCCTGCCGAGGCTGGATCTAATCTGCACACGATGAACTGTGAGAGTATTTGGCTCGTCCCTTTGTCCATTCCATGCTACGAACCACGGGGTCTGCCACTTTCCGAAGGCCTCTTCACGGTCGCGACCGTGTGGGGGGAAGGATTGTGCACAACTATTCTGTCCCCGAGCGGCGGAAAAACCGAACCCGAAGCCAACCAGGCGGGACACCTCAAGCCTGCGGGGGCCCGAGCGCCGCGCAGGGGGGCGCGCCCGCGGCCCCGGGGCTTAGACAATGTCTGGGGCTAGCAGGAGGGGATACGGTAGCTCGCCGGTAGAGAACCAATAATTATGCTCAAAACCCAGCCACCACACAGGCGCGGCCCGATTATGCCCCCAGGGGGAGACCACCGCGAATGCAACACACAGAAAGGGACAAAGGGCACGAGAACGGAGAGGATAATGAAAAGCTATATGTGAAGGCGGATACATATGGGGGCCCCCGGCCAGTGCCGGGATTGGGAGAAAAAACCGGCGCTAGCCCGAGCATCCCTTAACTTACAGGATACGTTTATGGATAAAATTTGCGAAGATGCTCGATATTCCAGGGATTCGGAAGCGGGGTTCCGTCCTCTTGGCCCAGTCTTACCGAGCCTGGCCGGGAGACGCCAATCACCAGGAAGGGGCCTTCCCACATAGGGGAAAGTTTATTCTTCCCGGCACGTGTGAGGACACGGCGGAGAACTAGGTCCCCGACCTGGAGTGATTAGGCCCGAACTTTACGCTGATGATAGCGCTTGAGGCTCTGCTGGTAACGAGCGACGTGGAGTGTGGCGCGCCACCTTCGTTCCTCGAGGAAGTCAAGGTTGTCGAGCTGCATGTTGTCGTGGTTGATGTCGTCGTTGTAGCGCTGTACCCGGGGAGAGCCGAATGTGAGCTCCGACGGCAGAACGGCTTCGGCTCCGTACACTAGGAAGAACGGGGTCTCCCCGGTCGCCCGGCTTGGTGTGGTACGATTCGCCCACAGGACCATCGGGAGCTCGTCGATCCACTTGACACCATGCTTTTTGAGGTCGTTGTAGGACCTTGTCTTGAGGCCCCGTAGGATCTCTGCGTTCGCCCGCTCAGCCTACCCATTGCTGGTAGGGTGGGCAGGAGAGGCGAAGCAGAGCCTGATGCCGATATCGGAGCAGTATTCACCGAAGAGCTCGTTCGTGAACTGCGTGCCGTTGTCAGTGATGATTCGGTTGGGGATCCCGAAGTGGCAGGTGATTCCCCAGATAAACTTGAGCGCCGAATGCTTGTCGATGTTGATTACAGGGAATGCCTTCGGCCACTTGGTGAATTTGTTGATGGCTACATATAGATGTTGATAACCCCCGACTGCCTGGGGGAAAGGGCCGAGGATATCGAGCCCCCAAACCGCGAAGGGCCAGGACAGGGGGATCACCTGGAATGCCTGCGCCAGCAGGTAGTTTTGCCTGGCATGGAACTGGCACGCGCGGCAGTGCTGGACGAGGTCGAACGCGTCTTGCAAGGCCGTGGGCCAATAAAATCCTTGCCGAAAAGCCTTACCGACCAGGGATCGGAATGCAGCGTGACTGCCACATTCCCCTTCATGAATATCGGCGAGGATCTCGATGCCAGAATCACGCGGGATGCACTTGAGTGGGATGCCGTTGGCGCCACACCGGTAGAGGTCCCCATCTACCATGACGTAGCGCTTAGACAAGCGCGCCACCCTTTCGGCTTCCGCGTCATCTTCGGGGAGGTGCGCTCGGAGAAGATATGCCCAGATCTCGCCCATCCAGGAAGGCGCACTGGGTCCGGCCACAAGGACCAAGTCCTGGGACTGGGCGTGCGTGTCCGACTCGGGCCCGGGCTTAGGGGTGGCCCCCAGAATCCCGGACCAGGCTGCCGAGGAGGCCTCGAGGGCTTCCTGAAAAACTCCCAGAGGGGCCGGCGCCCGAGAGGACGCCAGTCTTGAGAGCTCGTCGGCGGCGAGGTTGTGACCGCGAGGGACGTGGCGAAGCCTGAGGTCGTCGAAGCGGCGCTCAAGCCTCCACACTTCGTCCACATATGCGGCCAATTGGGGGTCCAGAGTTTGGTACTCCCGGGACACCTGGTTGATGATGAGCTCGGAGTCGCCCTGCACGCACAACCGTCGCACCCCGAGGGCTATTGCTGCCCGAAGGCCGGCGAGAAGGCCCTCATACTTGGCCATGTTGTTGGTGGCTCCGAAGTTGAGGTGGACGACGAAGCGGAACTCGTCCCCGGCAGGAGACACGACGATGACCCCGGCCCCAGCGCTGGGGAGAGAAGCCTGTCTGGTGCAGGAGCCATCGAAGTTCATTGTCCAGTGGAGGCGCAGATCGGGCGCCAGCTCGGGGGCCGGGTACCCGGCGTCCACTCCGCCAGAAAATCCGCTAGGACTTGGCTTTTGATGGTGTGGCACGCTTGGAAATGGAGGTCGAATTCAGCGAGCTCGACCGCCCACTTGGCAACACGGCCCGTTCCCTCCCGGTTATGCAATATCTGCCCGAGGGGGAAGGACGTAACCACGGATACCTTGTGCGCCTGGAAGTAGTGGCGAAGCTTCCTGGATGCGATGAGGACTGCGTAGAGCATCTTTTGCACCTGGGGATAGCGTGATTTGGCATCGTGTAGTACCTCGCTGACGAAGTACACCGGCTTCTGCTGCGTGCCCCCTGATCCCGGCCTGACAGGTGCCGGGGGTACGGGCTCCCCTTCCCCGGGACGGAGCGAGCTCTCGTAGCCGGGGACAGGTATGGGCCCGGGGCCCGGGGGCCCGGGATGGGATGTGGCTAGTAGGTGCCCGGGACCTGAGGACCCGGGCTGGGGTATGAAATGAATCGAGGCGACCTCCCCGGACCCACTCTCACTAAGGGGACGCTCTCCGGGTAATCGCGTCCCATCCGGTTGTGAAAATGCTGAGGTTGTCCCGGGTGCCGCGTCCCTAGGCTCGCGCTCACCTTGGCGAGGCTGCCCTGGTTCGGGCTCCGCGGTGGCGGCCCCGGGAGACAGATCCCGGGTCGCGCACCTGTCTGGCAAGGGGTGCTCAACGACGAGCACCGCGCTCACCACCTGCGGGGTTGCCGCGATGTAGAGCAGCAAGGGCTCGTTTGGTGCCGGTGCCACGAGGACGGGGGGCGTTGTCAGGTACCTCTTGAGTTCGCCAAGGGCTCGATCGGCCTCATTTTTCCAGGTGAACTGCTCGGTTCTCTTGAGTAGTTTGAATAGGGGGAGGGCGCGCTCCCCAAGCCTAGAGATGAAGCGACCTAGTGCGGCCACGCACCCGGTCAGCTTCTGGGCCTCTCGGAGCCTCGTCGGGGGGCGCATGCGGTCGATTGCCGCTATCTTCTCCGGGTTCACCTCAATGCCGTGGCTGGACACGAGGAACCCGAGGAGCTTGCCGGCCGGGACCCCGAAGACACACTTTTCCGGGTTCAGCTTCATCCTCATGCATCGAAGGTTGCTAAACGTCTTGGCCAAGTCGTGGAGCAGAGTGACACGATAACGTGACTTCAGCACCAAATCGTCGATGTAGGCCTCCATATTGCGACCTAGCTGCAATTCAAATGTTACACGAATAGCACGCTGGAAAGTAGAACAAGCGTTTTTCAACCCAAAAGGCATGCACACGTAACAATAGGCCCCCTAGGGGGTAATGAAAGAAGTTTTTTCCTCATCCTCCTCTGCCATGCGGATCTAATGATATCCCGCATAGGCATCAAGAAAACACAAGAGGTCGCACCCCGCTGTGGAGTCGACTATCTGGTCTATGCGGGGCAGAGGGAATGGATCCTTAGGGCAAGCCTTGTTGAGGTCGGTGTAGTCTATGCACATGCGCAGCCTTCCGTTGGACTTGGGGACGATGACTGGGTTGGCCAGCCACTCCGGGTGGACGACCTCGCGGATGAAGCCGACAGCGAGAAGCTTGTCGATCTCCTCGCGGATAAAGGCCTGGCGCTCCAAGGCCTATCGTCGTACCTTCTGCCGCACCGGGCGCGAGCTCGCGCGGATGGCCAAGCGGTGCTCAATCACCCCCCGGGGGACCCCGGGCATGTCCGACGGTTGCCAGGCAAAGACGTCGGTGTTTGCCCGAAGGAAGGCGATGAGCGCGCTTTCCTATTTGTCGTCCAGCGAATCACCAATTTTGACGGTCCGGGACGGGTCATCGCCGAGGACGACCTCCTTGACTAGCTCCGCGTCGTTGGCGACGATGCGCGGCTTGGGGGCACGAAGCAGCGAGGGCCCCGCGCCGCCCGCCGTGTCAGGAGCCACTGGGGCGATGTCGGCCACGCGCTACTTGGTGCACAAGAGGGCGGCCCTTACATCCCCGTGGACTGTAATCGGGCCCGAGGGGCCCAGAAGCTTTATGGTTAGGTACGCGTAGTGCGTAACTGCCATAAACTTTACCAACGCGGGGCGCCCGAGGACCGCGTTGTACGGGAGGTTGCACTCGGCGACGTCGAAGACGACGCGCTCGGTGCGGAAGTTGCCGCGGTCACCGAAGGTGACGGGCAACGAGACCTGGCCGAGAGGCCAAGTGAGGCCCTTCGTAATCCCAATGATGGGCAACAAGGGCACAAGATTCATCCTCGGGGCCTTGATCTTCTCAAATACCTCGGGGCAAAGGATGTTGAGGGCGGCGCCCCCGTCGACGAGGACACGGCCCACCTTCACGTTACATATAGTGGGGGAGACAGCCAGGGTGAGCTGCCCTTCGCCAGGTACCCGGGCCGGATGGTCCGTGGGGCCGAAGGTGATTGGGATGTCTGACCACCTCAGCCTCTGGGACGCCGCTGGGCCCGGGGTCACGGCCAATAGCTTGCGCTTCATGGCCTTGAAGCCACGGCGCGAGGAGTGAGCGTGCGCCTCGCTGTCGAGAGTGGTGAGGACATTCTCGGGTTCTTGGAACTCGAGAGGCTGCTCCGAATTGGGAGCGGGCTTAGCTTGCTGCCGCTCCTACTGGAACTTCTTGGTGAGCTCGGCCAAGTTTTGGACGGCGCGGCACTCCGTGAGGTCGTGACGGTCCGTCTCGTGGACGGAACACCACTTCCGGCCCGAAGCCGATGGTGGTGGCGTACGTGCGGCCTTCTGCCGCTTGCCGCCGTTGTCATCTTGGCGGGCGACATCGCCCCGAGGGCCGCCGGTTGCCACCAAAGCGAAGTTCTCGGCGACCTCCTTGCCCTTATGGCGCTTCCGCCTGTCCCGCCGTGCCACGGAACATGAGGTCTCGCCGCACTCTCCGGGGCCCTAGTCGAGGGTTTCGGGGCATGGCTTGTTCCATGCCCGAGCCTCCTCCTTACGGGCGCAGAGGTCGGCGAGATTGAATAGCTCGGCCGGGGTTTGGACGTTGCGGGTGCCCAGCTTCTCGAGCATGCGCTGGTCACGCACGCCCGAGCGAAACGCACGGATGACTGCGTGGGGGGCGATGTGAGGGATGGTGTTGCGGACCTGGCTGAAGCGCTGTAGAAAGTGCCTCAGCGCCTCGTCCCTGCCCTGGCGCAGGGCGTGGAGGTCCGCCTCGGTCCCAAGGCGCGGGAAGGTGCCCTGGAAGTTTGCCATGAACTGGTGGCAGAGATTTTCCCAGGAGTAGATGGACCCCTCGGGGAGGTTCATTATCCAGGAGTGAGCCTAGGCCTTGAGGGCGACGGGAAAATAGTTCACCATCACCGTCTCATCACCGCCCGCCGCCTGGATGGCGGTGGTGTAGATCTGCAAGAACTCCGAGGGGTCGACGGAGCCATTGTATTTTTCCGGCAAGCTGGGCCGGAACTTGGTCTGCCAGCGCACCTGCCGGAGGCCTAGAGAGACCTCCAGGCAACCCGAGCTGCCGTATTGAGCAGGCTCGGGCGATGGACGACGGTTTTCCGTCGGTGGGTTGGAGCTGGAGGCCTGGGCCTCGGGACGTCTGGCGGCGTCCGCGCGCAGCTTGCGCTGCCACTCTAACGTGACCCGGGCGTCCTCATGGGCCCGTGACCGGTTCAGCCGGTCGCGGAGGTCGCCTGAAGTATTCTTGGCCCCGGGCGCGGCTCGAGGCGCCGCGGCCCAGGCTTGATTCTGGTTCGGGGCGATGGGCCGGCTCACGCTAGAGGTCGCGCGGCCGGCGCTCCCGGCCCCTGCACGGCTGTGGGCGGCTACCCCGCGATGGGCCACGCCTACCAGGTTAGTGACCTCGTTGAGCCAACGCCGCTCCCGGCCTCCTCCCCCGGTAAATGCCGGGGGGTGGCGCAGGAGGGCTTCTGTTGCCAAGAGGGCTCCCTGCGGCGTCGCTGACTGAAAGTTGAGGCCACGGCGCGCCGTGGTGCGGCGCGTCCATTCACGCCTCATAGATGAGGCCACGGCAGACCCGGCGGGGCACTTGCCGGCCCCATCCGCAAGGGAAGGGGCCGAGGCCGCACGACCAGGTCACCGCAGGGCGAGCTCGGTCCGCCGGGCATGCGCCGCGCGCCCCCAGGAAGATGAGGAGGGGGAATGTGGCGGGCTCACCGCAGGGCCAACGTTGCTCGGCGGGGTGAAGCCGCTGGACTCCTCATCGGAGTCTCGCGGACGATGGCCTCCTGCCATGAAGGGTGTCGGTGTCGGGGATGCCAGCGTGTCACCAGAGGAAGAAAACTCCCCCTACCTGGCGCGCCAGCTGTCGGAGGATGAAACTCCAACGGCGGGAAGTCCGGGGACCCCCCTTTGAGGTTCGGCCAGGGGAGCTGTTCCCAGAATGAATGCGGCGTCTAGGAGATGATCAGCGGAAAAGGAAGATACGCAAAGAGACAAGAGGAGGTAGACAGGTTCGGGCCGCTCGGAGGCGTAACACCCTACTCCTGTGTGTTTAGCTATGTGGGAGAGATGAATGTGATTTGGTCTTACAAGGACTTGCTGAGGGGAGCTCGGGCCCTTGCCCTGATTTGGGAACTATGGAGCTAGGCTTTAATGCAGAAAAAGGTCCTTAACTCTCCGTCCCCCTCCCGGTTGGCATGGATCCTCCTTTTATAGGTAAAGGGGAGTCCACAGTGCCCAGCATACAGAGGAAGCTAGATATGATGTGTCATGTCGCATACGTCCGCCTGCCGAGCCCACGCCGGAGTTGGTGCAGCACGGCGGGTAGGTCGTCCCATGGCGCGGCCGCTGCAGGCAGCTAAAGTCTTGAGGATGTGACGGAGCGCACTGTGGCTGCCAGAGCGTGGGAAAATGAAGCTCACTCGGTCAAAGGTCCTCTGACTACATAGGGAGCAGAGCGGGCGTCAGGGGTGACACGCCCCGTCACCTCGCCATTAATGCGGTTAGTTGGCAGCTGACCTGCTCGAGTCGGCCTCGCGCCTGGGCTCCGCACGCACGGGGCGCCGAGGCTGCAGGCCCCGGGCCCGGGGGGGGCACCCGGGGACGGTGCTCCCAGGCCCGGGCAGCATCCAGGCCCCAGGCGCTTAGAGAGGTGACTAGTAGTAGCCGGCCGTCTCTTGTACAGAATATGGGCCCCGGAGGAGCTGATGTGGCCGAAGGTCCTCACGTCCCCGGAGAATATGGGACCCCCATTCCCGTTTCGCTGACACATGTGATATATATAACATCTCCATGTTGCCTCTAGGGCATATCACTAACACGCGTCATCAGAGGGCTGCGCCGTGCCGAGCCATGGCTCAATGGCGCACGGCCGAGGAGGATGGTCGACAGCGACGGCAGCTAGCACGGATGGCAAAGGGCGGCGCGGCTATGGACGCTGGCGGTAGACGACGACGACCAACGGCTGCAGACAACGGCGAACCTGAGGAGTGAAGAGGAAAGTCGGGCACCGGTTTTTGGGTGTAGATGGCGATGGTGACGCCGACGACGATGAAGACACCGAGCAGAGGGAGGCAGAACGCGGAACCGAGGGATGCTCACCGGCAAGCAAAGAGACGACGGTGACAGTGGCCCAACGGTGGCATCGGCGCGGGGACAAAACTACGGCGACAGCGGCTCCAGATGGCGGTGGATGCTGTAGGGGCGTGGGCGGTAGATGGCGGCGGTGGCAATTTGAGGTGAGGGAGCGGCGCGAGCTTAGGGCACAGAGGCGAGGGGACAGCGCGTGGCGGTGATGGCTTGATATTTATAGGGAGGGGCAGTGCCTAGGGCACAGGGTGGCACGGGTGGCGGCATAGGGAGCCCGGCGGCGGCACGTGAGAGGCGGCGGCAGCGCACGGGCTGGGCCTAGTTGGCAGCGGTGGCGGTGGACCGGGCCGAGGAGGAAGGGCGGCAAGCGTGCATGGTGGGCTGGGTCGAGCTCGTCTCAGGGCCAGCCGGGAGAGAGAGATTGGGAGAACCAGAGGAGGAAGATGAAGAGAGGAAGGAGGAGACCGTGAGGAGGAAGAACAGGAATGGAAGGAAAAAAAGAAAAGAGGAAAGAAAAGAGAAGGGAGAGAGAAAAGGGAAAAATAAAGGGGTCTTTGGGGAAATTCTAAATTGAAAGATTTAGAATTTTGGGATATTTAGGGAATCAAAGGATTATTTTGAAATATCAGAGTTTGGGGAAATACTCGGAATATTTCGAATGTTTGGATATTGTTTTTGGGATTTGAGAACTTGGAAATATTTTGTGTAATCCGGAAATTGGAAAAACTCGGAGTATCTAGGGATTTGAATTTTGTGGAGACCAAGGTCATTTAAATCAAAAGGAAATAATGGATATTCAATAGACAGGAATTGAATATATTCGAGTCTGTCAGATTTGGAATTTTAGGGAGATTTTTTGAAGTCGGACTTTTCAGGAAATTAGAGATTCGGGAATGACAGCTCGAGTTCGGGTAGATGAGAAAGGTACTAAGGAGTTGGACTAGGAATGACCTGAGAAAAGGAAAAGAATTTTATTTAAATAATTACTAAAAATGATCTTTGTAATATTAAAATTAATTCTGGAGCTCTGAAAAATCCGAGAAAATTTCAAAGAGGTTATTTACACACAACGACTGTATTAAAAATGATTGCCGGGGGTATTTACCACCGTGGTGTTTCTTAACATCTCCTTAGGTATCCCATGTTTGTTTGCAAAACCCCTTGACAACAAAGAATGTATAGCCCCTGAATCAAACAATATTCTTGCAGGAACTGAGTTAACAGGAAACGTACCAAGGATTACGTCTGGTGTAGTCTGGGCTTCCTCGGCTATGACGTGATTCACCCGGGCCTTGACCACGTTGCTGGAGTTCTGTCCTGGTGCAGCTGGCTTGAGGCGCTTGGCCTTCGGGCACTAGGAAGCAGAGTGTTTGGGCTCGCCACAATTGTAGCAATTCAGGGACTTTCCTCCAACTTCCTTCTTGGGCTGTTGATTCTGAGCAAGCACGACGGTTGGGTGAGGAGGATGGTTGGCCACCACACTACCGCTAGTGTTGCTGTTGTAGAACTGACGCTGTGGGTGGAGTGGAAATGACGACGATCCTCCCTATTGAGTCTAAGAGGGCACTGCCACATGCTGCCTCTGGTTGCTTAGTTGTTGGGCTCAGAAGCGGGCAATCTTGCGCTTCCTTTGCTCCATCCGATTGTGTTTATCCTCGTGGCGGATGGCCTCATCCACCAATTTTTGGAAATCCACATAGTCTCTAGAGAGCAGCTGGACAGAGAGCTCATCATTCAATCCCTCCAAAAACTTTTTATGACGCTCAAAATCCATGCGGACATCCTCAAGTGCATACCAAGATAGGTGGTTAAACTCATAAAGAAACTCTGTCATAGAATAGTTGCCTTGCTTCAGAGCCCTGAACTATCTCTTCTTCAAAGCCACCACACCCACAGGGAAATGTGTCTTCTTGAATGCAACTGTGAATTCTGTCCATGTGATAGGCTGGCCATCAACTCTGTTGGCCCGGAAGTGATCCCACCATTCGGATGCTGGCCCATGTAACTAGTGTGAAGTGAATGAGACCTTCTCCTGGTCTGTGCACTGCAGTAGTTCCAGCTTCTTCTCAACAACGTGAAGCCAGTCCCCAGCCTCCACTGGGTTGGTTGTACTTGAGAAGGTAGGAGGCCTCACACGCAGGAACTCTGCGAGCTTGTTTTGTGGTGAAAAAGGAGGGGGCATCTGCTGTTGAGGTCCTTGGTTCTGCATCTGTTGTACCAGCATGGCCATCAATTGGTTTTGGTTGGCCAACACCTAGGCCAACGTAGGGTTCTCGTGCAATGGTGGGGGTCCATTAGGGATGTGCTAACTGGACGATCCCCCGTTGTCATCGCTGTCCTACTGGTTGTTGTTTCCACTGCGGGTAAGCACCATCTATAGGGAACATAACATAGACGAGAAAAGCATGGGACCCTTAGGATAGATACATATTATTTAAACTTCAACTTATATTGATCTGAACTGAGTAATTAAACATTTGTGTTATTTGAGTCTCACACCACACCAACAGGAAAACTCCTAACTTAAGCAGTTACACCACCACCCTCTGACATAAGCCGCTATCTAAAACCCCACGCACACAAGCAACACCTAAGCAACACAACTGCTAACACAATGCTCTAGGGTGAACTCTACTAAGGGGTACGGCCTAATGGGGCGCAGGGCTTCTTCTCGCATCAGAGTCATACTCGGGTTCCTCCTCTTCATCCTCTTGTGTCTCACCCCACTCTACCTCAGAATGGGTACGGGCTCCACTACCCTCTGTCTCTTCCAAAGGCGAACTGGCATCAGACTCTTCCTGGTCTTCTTCTTCATCATCAATGTGTACAACCGGTGGAACGACCCTGAGTGGAACCTAGTTATTCAGCACACGAATCCTTGGTGCTAGCTGCAAACATGGTGGAAGATGGACTCTCTTCCTTGCGGTGGTACGGATCTTGGCTCCTCCAGCGGGTGCCTCTCCCTTTGCCTCTGCAGCTCCATCTTCAAATGGTCCACCCTGTTTTGCAACTTGCAGATCTTGCGGCAGTTCTTGTTCTCCTGTTCATGAGCTGCTTTCACCACATTCGTGCAAGCATCGTCCATGGCACTTAGCATCCTTACTAAATGTTGCATGGTAGAGCTGTTCTCCGCCTCAGGATTCTGATAACTGCTATACTCATCATTGTGGGTCCTGGACGGATGGTAACGATAGGCGGTGTCCCTCAAGCGTTCGGCATAGTGGTGGCGAAGTTCTCCAATAGCCACCAATGCCACTTCCTAACATGCATGCTCAAAATTCCTGCCTCCGACTTCAAAGATCATGGACAGCACTCCTTCACGATTACTTGAAATCGTCAGGCAAACACAACACTTCTCTTCATTTGGATTATGGTGAACTTGTCTATACTCAGGGGCTGGGTTGAAACCTATGGCAAAGCCATGTCATGCAGTTCCTTGACAAAACCTCCAAATCCAAACAAATGCATAGGCTCACAGTTCGACATCTATAGAATGTGAAAAGGGAGATTAACGTATTGATTATGTTAACAGAATACAATTGACTTAAATAAAAAGAAAAAGAGAGGGGTAATAAAATTTAAAGGGGGAAGTAAGGGTAAATTAAAGTGAGCCATAAACTTGAAGTTTTTTTTTGCCAAAGCAGTAGTATAGTGTGAGCAGTTACATTCTTTTAAAAAGAAAAGCGGAACATGTGGAGGCCATGGGCCTTGGGTACCTCATGAGAAGCATTAAGTCCACTTGGACAGAGGATGGGCCTAACCTTGTAATTAGGGATACAATAGCACTTGGCATGTATTACCTTGCATGACAAGGAAAGGATGAAGTCCTAGTCGGGCACGTTGTATTCCTAGAAGGAAATCCCATGGTCGGAGTCCGACTGGAATTACTACCATGTAACCCTGTCTCCTCGGTATATAAGGAGAGGTAGGGCGCCCCCTGAGGGCAGAGAATCATACAATAGTGAAATCTCACCAGAGAAACCTCAAAGGCAATACACAATAGCTGGAAGTAGGGTATTACCTCACCTCGAGGGCCTGAACTAGGATAAATTGTCTCGTGTTCCTTTGCAATCCATCAAGTTTAGGTCTCACGAGTAGCCCCATATTCTTATTGCTGATTAAAACATCGACAGTTAGTGCACCAGGTAGGGGCTACATCGAGATCATATTCAACAAGCCTGATGAATCCCATCACCGGAGTTGACGGCATCAACTTCTTCCCCAGGCAAACAATTACCTTCAGGAGCCTCGACTTCGTCACCGATGAATTTGGCAACCTTACCCTATCCGACTCGGATCCGATCCGATCCGCTCGGGACCAAGCCGACTCCACGCTGGTCGGCTTACGCAACGCTACAGCAATCTTCAGCGACATGCTGTGGCAATCTCCAACATGCCCCAGTCTAGGGACAATTCTTTCTTTCGGTGTTCGACTCGGACTCGGTCTAGAGCCAGCCGAGATCGGGCTAAGAGAGGAGGAGATCGTCAATCTCCCGTACGAACTAAGCAACGCCGTGGATAACTTCAATCAACATCCGACATGGCAAACCTGATCCCCTGGAGTTCAACTCGGATACGGCTTAGAGCCACTCGAGATTGGATCGAGGGATGTCGGGGTCGTTATTACCCCCCTCAACTATTTCGACTCCGACTCTTTGTTGGACAGCACTTCGGCGAGCTTTTCTCCACAACGTGAAGTCTTTATGGTGTCTAAAGGCTCAACTCCCACTCAGGAGGCACGCTGACTACGCGATTTGCAAGAAGAGGAAGCCCGCCGACTACGTGAACAATAAGAGGAAGACGCAAGACGCCTACAGGCCGAACGCGATGCTCGCAATGACAATCTGCACAAGGCTTGGCAGACTACTCAATAGGAAATCCTCCAAACCCAAGTCAGCAACCACGACGTTTGTATAACCCCTCAACAGAATGTTGTGGCCGCTGCAACCCTACTGGATACACTGTAGTTTGGGCCTGATCACTTAGCCACCCCGACGATAGCAAGGATTAAAGCCATGATCACTGCTACTACATGCCAGTAGCGTTAATAGTTGGGTGACACTCTCATACCGACCAATAGGTCGATTTCTCCAACAGCGATCTCATCTGTCTCGACACGACTCCGAGTGGCCGGCTCTAGTCAGCCGCACACGGAGTCACACCACACGTCACTCGGCAACCACAATAATGACCGACGGCACCGTTATCAAGATGACCATTGGGATAACCAGGATATCTGAGGCTAACTACGACGTGATCTTCGACAAGACATCAACGTACGACACCGCGAACATGAGGAAGACGAGCATCGCCGACTAGAAGATGAGAATAGCGCTTCGACCTCCACCATGAGCAGTTTCACCACCGTAGTCAGAGTCGGAGTCCTCATACAGATGAAGGAGTACCAGCCTTAACAAGTTGATTGGCTGTCAGGCTTCAAGCTGACTAGAATTGAAAAATACGACTAGAAGACCAATCCTGAGTCCTGGCTCACAGTCTACACTCTGGCGATTCGAGCAGCTGGAGGATATCATAAGGCCATGGCTAACTACCTCCTAGTCGCTCTAGCCGACTCGGCGAGGAGATGACTAATAGGACTTTCTAAGAGATCAATCGCCTCCTGGGGAGAACTCTGGGAACGCTTTATCGCCAATTTCCAAGGAACATACGAGAGGCCATCTTCCTTGTATGACCTGTATCAGTGCCATCATAGGAAGAACGAGTCTCTTCATGATTTCATCATGAGGTTTTCTAAGAAGAGGAATTCAATCCCGAAGATCATGGACGAGGTTGTCATTGTCGCCTTTCGTAAGGGAGTCAGAGACACCCCATTCATTGCCAAGTTCACTTGGAAGCCTCCCTCTTCTATCAAGGCCCTTTTTGACATGGCAAACAAATACGCTGACTTGGCCAACGCAGTTGCCGAGGCCTAGGACAACAAGGAGCCTTAGTAGAAGGACAAAAAAGCCAACGACGAGCCAACACATAACAAGTCCGGCAACCGCAAGTGCAAGTCAAACAACGTAGTGGCCACTGTGGAGCGTACTCGGCCGTGACCCCCGAGTATAGACGAATACCAAAAAGTGATGAACGGGCCATGCTCCTTCCACCCAAAGGGCAAGCACGTGGCTAATGACTGCTTCATCTCAAGAAGTTTGCTTCTGAGAAGACTTCAACATCTGGCAGCAATAAAGACAAGGACAAGCCAGATCCGGGCACAGCTGGCGACTACCAAGATCCCTAGGCTGAGCTCAACCACATCTTTGGAGGGCCGACTGCTTACGAATCCAAGAGGAAGCAGAAGCTCATAGCACAAGAAGTTAACTCGATCTCCGAAGATGCCCCCCAGTACCTGCGTTGGTCAGAAACACCAATCACGTTTAACCGCATGGATCACCCTGATCAGGTCACTCATCCAGGACGCTATCCACTCGTCCAGGACCTGATCATTAGAAATATCAAATTGAAGAAGGTTCTCATCGACGGAGGAAGCGCTCTCAACATCCTGTTCACCAAGACACTCGACGAGATGAAGATCCCTCACCCCGAGCTACGGCCGAGTACAGTGCCCTTCCACGGGGTAATCCCCGGCCTGTCTTCCACTTCACTCGGACAGATAACTCTGCTAGTTACATTCGGCACGCGGGAGAACTTCCGTATAGAGATTATCTGATTCAAAGTTGCCAACATCGAGACCGCGTACCATGCCATACTCGAACGGCCAACACTAGCCAAATTCATGCCAGTGCTGCATTATACATACATGATGCTCAAGATGCCAGGACCAGCCGGAGTGCTTTCCCTTCACTGTGATGTCAAGTAAGCCTTCACCTGCGATAAGGAGAGCTACGAGCTGGCCCAATCTCAAGAAGCGGTAGTCGGCGCACCAACATCCGATAAGCCGCTACAATAGCAAACGAGGATGATCAAGTTCCAGCAAAAAAAGTGTGGAAGCCATGGGCCCCGGGTGCCTCATGACAAGCATATGGGCCACTCGGATAGAGGATGGGCCTAGCCTTGTAATTAGAGATATGATAGGACCCGGTAGACTTTGCCTTGTACAATAAGGAGTATACAGTCCAAGTCAGGCACGTTGTATCTCTAGAAGGAAATCCCTTGGCCGTAATCCGGTTGGGACTCCTACCTTGTAACCCTGTCCCCCAGTATATAAGGGGAGGCAGGGCGCCCTATGAGGGTAGGTTCACACGGTTCATCAGAATCGCCACCATAATTTCTCAAAGGAATACACCCCAAACTAGACGTAGGGTATTACCTCACATCGAGGGCCTGAACCAGTATAAAATCTCCCTGTGTTCCTTTGCAATCCACCGAGTTTCCATCTACCGAGTAGCCCCATATTCATATTGCCGGTGTAAAACATCGATAGTTGGCGCGCCAGGTAGGGGCTTCGGCGAGATCAACATCTACAAGCTCGATGGATCCAACAACTGGAGTCGACGGTGGCAAATTCTCCCCCAGAGATACAATCTCATTCGGAAGCCTCGACTTCGTCGCCGACATGTTCGGCAATCTCACCTTGGCCGACGCAGACCTGATCCAACCGGCCGAGGAATTAGCTGACTCCACTCTAGTCGGTCCACACGATGCTGCAGTGACCATCATCGATTTGCTGCGGCAATCTTCCACTTGCCCGGGTCTTGGGACAACTCTTCCTTTCAGTGTTCGACTCGGACTTGGTCTTGAGCCAACCAACATCGGGCTAAGGAAGGAGGAGATCGTCAATCTCCTATTCGGACTCAACGCCGTGGATATCTTCGAACAACATCCGACGCGGCAAACACGATTCCCTGGTGTTCGACTCGGATACGGCCCCGAGCTGCTCGAGATCAGATCTAGGGAGGTCGGAGTTATAATCACCCCCATCAACTTTTTCGAGTTCAACTCTCAGTCAGACTCCGACTCTAAGTCGGACAGCAGTTCGGCAAGCTTCTCCCCGCCGCGAGAAATCTTCATGGCATCCAAAGGCTCTACTCCTACTCAGGAATCATGCCAACTACGCGAGCAGCAAGAGGAGGAGGCTTGCCGACTGCGAGAACAACAAGAGGAAGAACCAAGACGCCTGCACACCCGCAACGATGACCTGCGCAGGGCTGGGCGGACTGCTCAGCAACAAATCCTCCAAACCCGAGTCAGCGACCACGACGTCTTCATTACTCCTCAACAGAAAATCGTGGCTGCTGCAACCCTACTGGACATGGTCCAGCTTGGGCCTAATCACCAGGCCACCCCGACCATCGTGAAGATCAAGGCTATGATCACCGCTGCTGCTTGTCAACAGCACCAACAGTCAGGCAACACACTCATACCGACCAACCAGTTGGCTTCCCCAACAGCAGTCTCATCCACCACAAAGCAACGCCGAGCGGCCGGCTCTAGTCGGCGCAGCACACGGAGTCACGCCAAACATCACTCGGCAACCCCAACAACAACTGGAGGCTCCGAGGCCAACCACGGCGTGACCTTCAGTAGGACATCAATGCTCGGCGCCACGAACGAGAGGAAGACGAGCAATGCCAACTGGAAGACGAGAACGAGCGCTTTGGCCTCCACCACGAGCGGTTTCACCGCCGTATTCGGAGTTGGAGCCCTCATGAAGACAAAGGCGTACCGGCCTTCACCCAGGAGCTACAACAGGTCGACTGGCCGTCAGGTTTCAAGCCTACAGGAATTGAAAAATACGACGGGAAGACCAATCCCAAGTCCTTGCTCACGGTCTACACTCTGGCAATCCGAGCATCTAGAGGAGACCACAAAGCCATGGCTAACTACCTCCCATTTGCTCTAGCCGACTCGGCGAGGACATGGCTAACAGGACTCCCAAAACAATCAATCGGCTCCTGGGGAGAACTTCAGGAATGTTTCATCACCAACTTCTAGGGAACATACGAGAGGCCATCTTCCGAGTACGACCTGTATCAGTTGCATCAAAGGAAGAACAAGTCTCTTCATGACTTCATCAAGAGGTTTTCTGAGAAGAAGAATTCAATCCCGAACATCAAGGATGAGGTCATCATCGCCGCCTTTCGAAAAGGAGTCAAAGACACCTCATTCATCGACAAATTCACGCGGAAGCCTCCCAACTCTGTCAAGGCTTTATTCGACATGGCGAACAAATACGCCGACTCGGCCCAAGCTGTTGCTAAGGCCCTTGATGACAAAAAGGCATCCTGACAGAAGAAGCGGAAGGGCACAGACGACGCGGTCTCGACTAAAGCCGGGAATCGCAAACGAAAGTCAGACGGCTTCATTGTGGCAGTCGGTCACAACCGTCTTTGACCTCCTACAACTGAAGACTATCAAAACAACAAGTGACATGCTCGGGGGCTCAAAAGCCCAAACGCAAGGATGGCATCCCCACTCCCAAATACCGAACAACTAAGTCGCTTTCTGATAAATAGTTCTTCGTTTGGCCTTGCCATTGCTGTAGCCGTTTACACCTAATAGGTGCACAAGCTGCACTTTTTTCTGTTTTTTCTCTTAAATGATTGCAAAAGTACTCGAGTAGCATAAATCCTGATCCGTGAAACTTTGCTCCATGAAAGACAAACTCAAGTCACCCAAAACGCATGTCTAGGAAAGAGCCATGAGCCAACTCCCGACGCTAGGGGGCTGTGACTAGTCGGGCAGAGTGCTTAAACGTAAGGGGTCAACTACTCAGGGAAAGTAATATCAATAAGAGGAAGAACACGTATTTACATATATTGTAAAATATATTTTATTCGGGTGATTGTTTTCATCATCAGATGCTACTCATCCGACATGCTTATAATGCAGGGCCAATTCCGAATACGCGTGATAGGAACTCAGGGCTACGAGCCTATCTCCTACGCTCGGGGACTGGATTAATCTGCCAAGATATGCTCAGAATGCTCCATGAGGGCTACTGACCGAGTACTTGCACCAGTCGGGATGTCATCTTCCCTGGCTACGCTCCATGTGAGCTGACAACCAACTTCCGGCACTAGTCAGGGGTCGAATATCACTCGGTTGGTTGAGGTACGCCCCATGAGGGTCGCCAGCTGAATCCTACGCTAACGCTAGGTTTAGGTACCTTATCCGGTCACAACTTCACTGAGTTGGGTATGCCCCATAAGGGTCGCTAGCCGAATCCTATGCTAATGCAAGGTTTGGGTACCTTATTCGGCTTTACCAAAGTCAGAGAAGATCTACGTCGTCAAAGCGCATTCGGAGTTCTCATGCACTGCGTCACACCTGGGGAGGGCAAGAAGATTCTGCAGTATACCTACTCAGGCATCTGTGGCAACCAAGCTGCATCCAGAGCATAAGTCGGAAAGGCTTGTAGACAAGGATTCCTCTGGCTGATTGCGGTTATCGACGCTGAAATACTCATCCTGACATGCAAGGGATGTTAAATTTATAGAGCCTACGCTGGGTGGGTCGGTTTAGGCCGGCTTATTCGGTAGCAAGCCACCAAGATATGACTTTCTACAGTAGCACGCTCAATATGGGCCGCTCGCAGGCTGGGTTAAAATCGCAATGCTGGTGCTACCAATAGGAACCGATGAGGTAAATGGATATGCTTCATGAAGGCCTAAATTGCTAAACACATGTGTTTGGGTATCTGTCTTATCCACCAGGTATCGAGGATATATCCTTATAAGGATCACAAGCTGGTCTTCATCAAAATTGGGGATGCAGGTATCTTTCTCGAGTACACCTGACCACGCAATGGATTTAATTTCATAAAGTGGTACTCGGCCTACATGCTTGGGCAACAGTTGCCATGAGCAGCATTATTCCAGCCGACATGATGCTGAAGAGTCTAACTTCCGAGTAGTGCACTACTCAGGAGAGACTATAAATATTCTTTCCAGCTGACATGACGCTGAGGACTCTAACTTCCGAGTGGGACGCCACTCGGGAAAGACTATAAACACCTTTTTCCAGCTGACATGAAGCTGAAGAGTCCCATATAAGAGTGGCATGCTACTCGGCAAGACTATAAATCATATTCCGGTTGACATGACACCGAAGAGTCTCATATATCAGTAGTATACTACTCGGAAAAGACTACAAGGTTAAAGATCTTTGACTTTATGTTTAATTGTTTTCACAATTAAGTACAAAGTTGGGGGCTACATCTAATAGGTGCGCCTATTCGGTGCACACTATTCATACATCTACATGGAGCCCTTCATAGCCTCGCTGCCAGCTAACATGAAGCAGGACTCGGGAGAAGAAGCACTCGGACAAAGAGTACTCGGGAGCAATGCACTCGGGCAAACTTCACCGTGGGGGATGAGCACTCGGCATCAGCTGTAACTCAACTATGAAGGTCTCGGGGGCTACTGTGGAAGCCATGGGCCCCGGGTGCCTCACGACAAGCATATGGGCCACTCGGATAGAGGATGGGCCTAGCCTTGTAATTAAAGATATGATAGGACCCGGTAGACTTTGCCTTGTACAATAAGGAGTATACAGTCCTAGTCAGGCACGTTGTATCTCTAGAAGGAAATCCCTTGGCCGTAATCTGGTTGGGACTCCTACCTTGTAACCCTGTCCCCAGTATTATAAGGGGAGGCAGGGCGCCCTATGAGGGCAGGTTCACATGGTTCATCAAAATCGCCACCATAATTCCTCAAAGGAATACACCCCAAACTAGGCGTAGGGTATTACCTCACATTGAGGGCCTGAACCAGTATAAAATCTCCCTGTGTTCCTTTGCAATCCATCGAGTTTGCATCCACCGAGTAGCCCCATATTCATATTGCTGGTGTAAAACATTGACAAAAAGCAGCCGTGTCAGGAATCTCAGTGGACTCTTAAACAAAAAAAATCCCCCTGGACCCTTCTGACCCCTCCAAAACTGCTCTTGTCGGGACTGGACTCGACCCCAAATAGGAAGACGAGCTTGTCACCTTCCTCCAGGCGAATAGGAACATATTTTCTTGGAAACCTTCTGACATGCCTAGTGTACCAAGGGAGGTGATCGAGCATTCTCTCAACGTCAAGCCGAACGCCAAACCAGTCAAACAACGACTACGGCGCTTTGCACAAGACCACAAAGATGCTATTCGGGAGGAGATAACCAAGCTCCTCACTGTCAGGTTTATCAAAGAGGTCTATCACCCAGATTGGCTGGCAAACCCAGTCTTGGTCCGGAAGAAGAACGGTAAACAACGCATGTGCGTCGACTACACCGACTTAAATAAGGCGTGCCCCAAAGATCCATTTAGTCTACCCATAATAGATTAGGTGGTCGACTCAGCCACACGGTGCGAGCTACTCAACTTTCTCGACTGTTACTCGGGATATCACCAAATCAGCCTGAAGGAGGAAGACTGCTTGAAGATTTTTTTCATCATGCCGTTTGGAGCATATTGCTATGTCACTATGCTGTTTGGGTATAAAACGCTAGAGCAACATATCAACGTGCAATCTAGCGGTGTTTACACATTCAACTCGGGCGCAACGTGGAGGCGTATGTCGATAACGTGGTGATCAAGACAAAATCCAAGGAAAACCTCATCGCCGACTTGGAGGAAACTTTCCAAAGCCTTCGGAGATTCAAGATGAAGTTGAATCCGGAGAAGTGTGTCTTCAGAGCACCGTCTGAAAGCTACTCAGCTTCATCGTATCACATCGAGGCATCGAGGCCAATCCAGAGAAAATCAATGCTATCATGAATATGGAACCCCCAACTAGCCAGAAGGACATCCAAAAGCTGACAGGCTGCATGGCGGCATGTCGATGTTTTACACCGGCAATACAACTATAGGGCTACTCGGCGAGGGGAAACTCAATGGATTGCAGAGGAACACGGGGAGATTTTATACTGGTTCAGGCCCTCGATGTGAGGTAATACCCTATGTCCAGTTGTGGTGTTATTCCTCTGAGGTGTTTGTCAATCGATGATCTCGTCCCCCTTGAGGGGCGCCCTGCCTCCCCTTATATACTTGGGGACAGGGGTACAGGATAAGGATCCCAGCCGGATACGGCCCAGGGATTTCCTTCTTAGAGATAGAAACTTATCTGACTAAGACTATGTTTTCCTTATTGTACAAGGCAAAGTCTGCCGGGTGCTATCTTATCTCTAACTACATGATTCGGCCCATCCTCCATCCGTGATGAGGACATCATGTCTTTAGATACATACTTACAACCTCTTCATGATGAACAAGATGTGCAACCGATCCAAGGGCCAATTACTCGTGCACGTGCTCATCAACTTAATCGCCAGGTGAATGTGTTCCTAAGCTTACATGAGAATATTTCTACGAATGGCATGCCATTTAATTCTTGTGATGATTTTATTGTTCTTAGGAACCTGGGAGAAGACCATGGAGAATAGCTCAAGAAACCACATATTGAAGCGGAGACAACAAGTGCAAGTAAACTCCTATTCCCGAGACTGTTTCAGTTTTGGACTGGGAGACAGCATCAATTTCAAACGGCCATAACTGTTGATCCAGAAGGAGTTATAGGGCTTACAAGTACTTGCTGGAAAGCTTATGAAGTCTACTTTCAGATGGTTTTGGTTTCACGTCAAAATTCCTCCTGAGCTGTCCGGAATCGTCAAAACAAGACATGTACCTCTTCTAGTCCGAGTCTGTTTTGGGCCTTGGGCCTTGTAACAGTGTCGTGGGCTAAACCCAAGTGGTGTGCGCCCTAGGGATAACCCTAGGACGTCCCAACATATATATATATACAGTAGCCGTCATTGTTTAGAGGTGTGTTTTGCTTAGATTATTCTGTCCTTGAACAGTTTCGCCGTTTATCGGTTTGTGAGACCCCAACTCGAGAGTATAATCATTCATCTGCAATTGAGTTGCAATCTTTCTTGTTCTTGCTTGTGTTCTTCGATTCGCATGCAGGGATTAGCCTTCATGGCGAGGTCAACCGGGCAGCGCACGGTTGATAACGAGAGGAGACGTGGTACTGCGATTGCAGGGTTCGGGTCTTGGTGATCAGAAGCCGGATCGTGAGTGTCAAATTTCCACCAAATCGAGAGTTATCTTTGCCTAACGGAAGATCGGGCACCTCGTTGCCATCAAGTGGTATTAGAGCGAAGGTTGCCCGTTAGGTATATCTTTTCCATCCTGTTCAATATTTGTTTTTCCTATACCTAGAGTCCAGAAAAGCCACAAAAAAAGAAGAAAATTGGTAGTTGTAGGTTTTTCCGCTGTCCTACAACCGTGTTTAGCCTTTTGCATAATTCTGTTTCAGAGTCCGTAGTATTGAGTTGGTGTCCTAGGTTGAGTTCGGTTGCTGGCTTAGATTGTGTTTGAGTCCAGTTCGTGATCCATCCACCGCACCCCTACAAACCCTAGCCACCACCACCATTGTCTCTGTTTTCCCATATACTAACTATCTGGTGCAAGTGTTGGTCTTTGTGTGTTCTTTTTTTAGTGTCATATATTACGTTCTTGATCACCCTACATCACCATCCACCTCTCCAGTACCCACCGCCATCATATCATCCCCGGTTTCACCACCTGTTTCTGTTTCAGCCTCCACCAAAACATTGATACGGAGGGTCTTCCTTGAAACAGCCATAACTTTCACATACGGAGTCGGAATCAGGCAAATAAATAGTCTACGAACATCTACGAAAAATTTCCCATCCGCTACCCCCTCCACTCCGTCGGGTTCGCCGAAATTACTTTTGCAAAATTCAGGCCGGAAGATTGGGTTTTCGCACTCCAAAGTTCTAGCACGAATTTTAAAGCATGCTCGTGTATTTCCACGGGCCACGTCTTATATCAGTTTGAGCGGCCACCTCCTGAGGTAGTTGTTCCTGTGCTCCTAGTTGAGAAAAAATATCAAAAAAAAAGAAAAAAAAGGTGTGGAAGAAAAAAAGGAAAAAAAAGAAAAAAAGGGAGAAAAGGAGCACTTAGGGCACACCAAGGAGCCATCTGTGTGCTGTTTGTGCTGTGTTTTTGCCTTGTCCTTATTTCCGTGCTGCTGTCCTTTCACTTTTGTTTGTCTCCCTTGTTTATCACATCTGGGTTAGAACGCGTTTAGGCCAGCAACTAGGACAAGTGCTTGGGACATTTTTTCAACATTACTATCTGTTATTGAATTGTGTGCCAATAACATTTTTGGCCTCCCAAGCTCCACATATATACTTCTGGTCAGCACGGTCTCGACCCTTGCAATCGCTGGATCACGCCCTCAAGGTATCACGAACCAGCCACCGGTTGTACCATCCTTTGCTCGCTAGTCTCAAAACCTTGTAAGAGCTCGGTAAGGTGCTTCCATTTGCGAGTGTCCACTATCCTTGCAGAGTAGTAGTTGATAGGGATAACACTTTTCTGTTGTTTGTTTCCTATTTTCTACTAACCATGGCAGGTGAGGTGAATGATTTCGCTGATTGTGCTTCAAAAGAGGAGATCGTTAAGCTGGATCAGAAGATTGAGGAGAATGTAGCTGCCGTGAATGCTATGCGGGAAGACCTCCAGGCTATCGTGGGGAGCATTACCACCCTCACTAACCGCGTCGAACAACTGATAGCAAACCGTCAGCCAACACCACCACTTGTTGACGATGACGGAGATAATGAAGAAGAGGAAGCCGACAATAGCGACGCACGTGATACACTTCGTGAAGAGCGCCTACGACAACGGCTACGATTCAACCGGCGAGGTATGGGAGGTGTGGGAGGTATGGGAGGTAACCGCCACCAAGGGCGAGGTAACGATGATCCTTTTGCTAAAGTTAAATTTACCTTGCCGTCATTTTCTGGAAAATATGACCCTGAAGCTTATTTGGATTGGGAGATGACCGTAGAGCAAAAATTTAATTCCCATCTAGTTCCTGAAGTCCATAGGGTTAGGCAAGCAACTAGTGAGTTCAAGGATTTTGCCATTATCTGGTGGAATGAGCTAGTTAAATCTAGTCTAGAACCTGACACATGGGATAGACTAAAGCGAGCAATGCGGGGTAGGTTTATTCCTCCATCTTTCAAACGTGATTTGAGAAATAAGTTGCAACGCTTAGACCAAGGGGAAAAATCTGTAGAAGATTACTTTCAGGAGCTACAAATAGGAATGTTGCGTTGTGAGGTAGAGGAGGATGAGGAGGATAAGATGGCTCGATTTTATGGGGGGTTGAGATGTCAAATTCAGGACATTATTCAATACAAAGAATACAATTCTCTTAACCGATTGTTCCATCTAGCTATATTAGCTGAACAGGAATTGCAGGGAAGGCAACCATTGAGAAGGAACAATTGGGGAAGCACGTCCACATCGAGGCCTCCCTTTGGGTCCGGAAAAAGTACCTCCACCACTGGCCGGACTGCTACACCCTCCACCACTCGGGCACGATTAGAGGCATTGGCACCAACATCCCGTGCTACTGAGGTGAGTAAATCTGTTCGTTCGCAGGCACCCTCAAAAAGTGCCTCACGGTTGCTTCCACGGGGCGAACAAGAGATATCCAGTGCTTCAAGTGCAAAGGGATGGGCCATGTGCAACGTGATTGCCCAAATCAGAGAGTCCTCATTGCTACAGATGATGGTGAGTACACTAGTGCAAGTGATGTTGATGATGAATTAGCACATGGCACTAACAATGCTGGCGATGAAGACAAGAGCGATGAGGAAGTGGAGCACATAGGTGCAGAAGATTCAAGCAAGTACCTGAGCATTGTAGCACAACGGGTGCTAAGTGCTCAAATGGAGAAGGCGGAGCAAAATCAGCGCCACAATTTGTTCCAATCAAGGTTCGTGGTTCATAATAGAGCATGCCGTGTTGTCATTGATAGCGGAAGCTGTAGCAACCTTGCTAGTTCAGATTTGGTTGACAAGCTAGGTTTGCCTACACAACCACATCCACGGCCTTACTCCATCCAATGGTTCAACTCTTGTGGTAAGTTGAAGGTGAGTAAAGTTGTGAGAGTGCAATTTTCTGTTGGAAATTACCATGATAGTGCAAATTTTGATGTCGTGCCTATGCAAGCATGTTCTTTGCTTTTGGGTAGACCTTGGGAATATGATAGGGATGTGCTGCACCGTGGTAGAACTAACACGTACACTTTCTCACATAATGGCAAAAAGATTGAGTTGCTACCAATGACCCCTGCTGAAATTTTGAAGGATGACATAGCGCGTGCTGAAATAAAATCTAAGTCTGAAAATCAGCAAGTAGCTAAAGATGTGTTTCCACCTAAAAAGGAGAAAAAAGAGCCACCTGCTAGGAAAGACACACTTAATTTGAAAGGAGTTCCATGTTAGCTACTAAATCTGAGATTTCTGAGTTAAATGATAATGAATCTATTTGCTATGCTTTGGTTTGCAAGGAACTTTCTTTACACATGAGGACTTGCCTCTTTCTTTGCAACTTGCTATTACTAACCTTTTGCAGGAGTTCGCTGATGTATTTCCAAGTGAGATACCCCCGGGGCTGCCACCTATGAGAGGAATTGAGCATCAAATTGATTTGATCCCGGGAGCTGCGTTGCCAAACCGTGCACCGTACAGGACATCCTAAAGAAGGACTAAGGAGATTCAGCGTCAAGTGCAAGACTTGCTTGAAAAAGTGCACTTTTTGCACGGAACGAGTTTCTTTTCTTGGTTATGTTGTGACTCCACAGGAAATTGAAGTTGATGAGACCAAGATAGAAGCGATCAAGAGTTGGCTGACGCCTACATCGGTCACATAGGTGCGGAGCTTTCTTGGGTTAGCTGGATTCTACCGTCGCTTTGTGAGAGATTTCAACACCATTGCCGCACCCATGAATGAGCTCACAAAGAAAGGCGTTCCTTTTCGATGGGGACAAGCACATGAAGATGCCTTCAATTTGCTTAAGGAGAAGTTGACTCATGCACCACTACTCCAACTCCCTGACTTTGGTAAGGTTTTTGAGCTTGAATGTGATGCAAGTGGGATTGGGATTGGAGGTGTGCTTATTCAGGAAGGTAAGCCAGTTGCATACTTTAGTGAGAAGTTGTCAGGACCTAGTTTAAACTATTCAACTTATGATAAAGAATTATATGCTTTGGTTCGAACATTAGAGACTTGGCAACCTTATCTATGGCCAAAGGAATTTATCATACATTCTGATCATGAGTCTTTGAAACATATTCGAAGTCAAGCTAAATTGAATAAACGACATGCTAAATGGGTAGAATTTATTGAGTCGTTTCCATATATCATTAAGCATAAGAAAGGCAAAGACAATGTGATTGCTGATGCTTTGTCTAGGCGCTATACCATGTTATCTCAACTTGATCATAAAATTTTTGGATTGGAGACAATAAAAGAATTATATGCTACTGATTTGGATTTTAAAGAAGTTTATGATCACTGTCGAGCGGGAAGAACTTGGAATAAATATGTGTTGAATGACGGATTGTTATATCGAGCTAACAAATTATGTGTTCCTGCAAGCTCTGTTCGTCTTTTGTTTTTGTAGGAAGCACATGGAGGTGGATCGATGGGATATTTTGGAGTGAAGAAGACAGAGGATGTGCTGGCTACTCACTTCTTTTGGCCGAAAATGCGGCGTGACGTTGAACGATACGTTGCACGATGCAGCACTTGTAACAAAGCTAAGTCCCGTCTTAATCCACATGGTCTTTATATGCCTCTACCCGTTCCTAGTGCTCCTTGGGAAGACATTTCTATGGATTTTGTTTTAGGATTGCCTAGGACAAAGAGGGGGGAGGGATACTGTTTTTGTTGTTGTATAGATTTTCCAAAATGGCCCATTTTCATTCCTTGTCATAAGAGCGACGATGCTACCATAGTTGCTGATTTGTTTTTCAGAGATATCGTTCGTCTACATGGTGTGCCCAATACCATTGTTTCAGATCGAGATACCAAGTTCTTGAGTCATTTTTGGATGATGTTGTGGAGGAAACTGGGGACGAAGTTATTATTTTCTACAACTTGCCACCCCCAAACCGATGGTCAAACGGAGGTGGTGAATCGTACTCTGTCAATGATGTTGCGGGCTGTTTTGAAGAATAATATGAAAATGTGGGAAGAATGTCTTCCACATGTGGAGTTCGCCTACAACCGTTCGTTGCACTCCACCACAAAGATGAGCCCATTCCAGCCTTACTTGGGTGAAGAAGATGACCTTGAGTCGAGGACGACTCCAAATCAAGAGGGGGAGGATGATGAGGACATCATGTCTTTAGATACATACTTACAACCTCTTCATGATGAACAAGATGTGCAACCGATCCAACGACCAATTACTCGTGCACGTGCTCGTCAACTTAATCGCCAGGTGAATGTATTCCTAAGCTTACATGAGAATATTTCTACGAATGGCATGCTATTTAATTCTTGTGATGATTTTATTGTTCTTAGGAACCTGGGAGAAGACCATGGAGAATAGCTCAAGAAACCACATATTGAAGCGGAGACAACAAGTGCAAGTAAACTCCTATTCCCGAGACCGTTTCAGTTTCGAACTAGGAGACAGCATCAATTTCAAACGGCCATAACTTTTGATCCAGAAGGAGTTATAGGGCCTACAAGTACTTGCTGGAAAGCTTATGAAGTCTACTTTCAGATGGTTTTGGTTTGACGTCAAAATTCCTCATGAGCTGTCCGGAATCGTCAAAACAAGACATGTACCTCTTCTAGTCCGAGTCTGTTTTGGGCCTTGGGCCTTGTAACGGTGTCGTGGGCTAAACCCAAGTGGTGTGCGCCCTAGGGATAACCCTAGGACGTCCCAACATATATATATACAGTAGCCGTCATTGTTTAGAGGTGGTTTTTGCTTAGATTATTCTATCCTTGAACAGTTTCGCCGTTTATCGGTTTGTGAGACCCCAACTCGAGAGTATAATCATTCATCTGCAATTGAGTTGCAATCTTTCTTGTTCTTGCTTGTGTTCTTCGATTCGCATGTAGGGGTTAGCCTTCGTGGCGAGGTCAACCAGGCAGCGCACGGTTGATAATGAGAGGAGACGTGGTACTGCGATTGCAGGGTTCGGGTCTTGGTGATCAGAAGCCGGATCGTGAGTGTCAAATTTCCACCAAATCGAGAGTTATCTTTACCTAACGGAAGATCGGGCACCCCGTTGCCATTAATCCAAGTGGCCCATATGCTGGTAGTGAGGTACCCGGGGCCCATGGCCTCCACAGTAGCCCCTGAGACCTTCATAGTTGAGTCACAGCTGATGCCAAGTGCTCATCCTCCACAGTGAAGATTGCCCGAGTGCGATGCTCCCGAGTACTCTTTGTCCGAGTGAGTAGTATTCTTCCCAAGTCCTGCTTCATGTCAGCTGGCAGCAAAGCTATGAAGGGCTTCATGTAGATGTATGAATAGTGTGTGCCGAATAGGCGCACCTATTAGGTGTAGCCCCCGACTTTGTGCTTAATTGTGAAGACAATTAAACATAAAGTCAAACATCTTTAACCTGATAGTCTTTCTCGAGTAGTATACTACTGGTATATGAGACTCTTCGGTATCATGTCAACCGGAATAAACTTTGTAGTCTTGCCGAGTAGGGAACTACTCATATGTAGGACTCTTTGATTCGTGTCAGTCAGGATGTGTGGTTTATAGTCTTGCCGAGTAGATGCTACTCTTATATGGATTCTTCAGCTTCATGTCAGCTGGAAAGGGGGTTTATAGTCTTTCCCGAGTGGCGTCCCACCCGGAAGTTAGACTCCTCTGCATCATGTCAGCGGGGATGAGAAATTTATAGTCTCTCCCGAGTAGTGCACTACTCGAAAGTTAGACTCTTCAGCATCATATCGGCTGGAATAATGTTGCTCATGGCAACTGATGGCCACGCATGTAGGCCGAGTACCACTTTATGAAAATAAATCCACGACGTGGTCAGGTGTTCTCGAGAAAGATACCTGCATCCCCAATTTTAATGAAGACTAGCTTGTGATCCATGTAAGGATATATCCTCGAGACCTGGTGGATAAAACAGATACCCAAACATATATGTTTAGCAATAAGGTTCTCATGAAGCATATCTGCTTACCTCATCGGCTCCTGTTGGTAGCACCAGCGCTATAAT
Source organism: Oryza meyeriana var. granulata (assembly GCA_003991445.1). NCBI lineage: Eukaryota > Viridiplantae > Streptophyta > Magnoliopsida > Poales > Poaceae > Oryza > Oryza meyeriana. The sequence continues at coordinate 75,016 of RYFJ01002224.1, forward strand.
TTCAACTCAGCCTGTAGGCGGCCCACATGGAGCATGCTACTGTAGGAACTCATATCTTGGTGGCCCAGTACTGACTATGTAGGCCCAAGCCCGTTAGTCGGTATCAGCTCTATAAAAAGCAGGGAGAGAGAAAAAGATTCCTTCATCTTCCCCAAATCAGCCAATCGCTTCGTCTTCCGCTTCCGCGCCCAAATTTTTGCCTCCTGCTCAGCTAGGGTTAGCTGCTGCTGCTTTCCCCACTCGAACTCAGGCGATTCCAGTCCTCTTCGTCTGTTCCAAGCCCCTAATCTCATTTCCCTCAAATCTCTCCACCCCCAACCATGTCAAAAGCTTCAGATCCTACGGGTGCGCCGGGGAATGCCTGGCCAACTTCGGATTGCAGCTCGGTGAAACTAAACCTGCTGGAGAGTCAATTGAAGTTGCCAAGCCAAGAGGTGATCCATTGGCAGCCAGCTAAGGGTGAGTCAGTCCCAAATCCCCAATCTGGTGAAACAGTAGTTTTTGCCTCTTTTTTCGATCGAGGTTTGTGCCTTCCCTCTTCTGCGTTCTTCCGCTGCATCCTTGACTTCTATGAGTTGGAGTTGGTGAATTTGAATCCCAACTTGATTATTCAAATCTCCATATTTGTTACTCTCTACGAGTGCTTTTTGGGTGTGGAGCCCCATTTTAATTTGTTTAGGCATCTGTTCCACATCAAACCCCAGCCCTCCAAGAATAATATCAATGTGATTGGGGGGGCTGGTCTCCAGTTGAGGAGTGATGGGAAGAAAACATATCTTGATCTCCCCTTGAAATCTTCCTTGAAAGGCTGGCACAAGGAGTGGTTCTATTGCACAGATCTGGCTCCCTCCTTGCGTCCATTCACCGGCTTGCCACCGGTAGTTTTACCAAATTGGTCAGCAGATCCAACCTTTGAGGAGATGGGCCAAGTGCATCAATTGTTGGAGAAATTAGATAAGCTTAAGGAAGCTCGCCTGACCGGGCCTTGGGTGGCCCGGTGTTTTCTGACTCGGCGCATCCAGCCGCTGAAGCTGAGGAGCGCGTTCGGCTGGGATTTTCAGGGCAAATAAGATCCTGACCAAGTAAGCCACGAATCGGCCGATAAGTACAAGGTGACCGAGACCCTGTTCGGTTACTTCTCCGAGGGTGTGATCAGGACCGAAGACGAGAAACGCCGGACCCTGGCTTATAGCTTCCTTCGGCCCCGCCCAAGGTAATCTTTGTCCTTCTTCTGTGATGAATGCCTATGGGCCTGTATCTGCGATTGCCTAGCATTATATGATATATGTTATTGAATCTTCTGTAGGAATGCGAGGTGTTCGATGAGGACTCCTGCCCGTTGTCAGCCATTAAATCGAAGAAGAGGCTGAGGAGCCCTGCTGTTGCTCAACCCGACTCCAAGAGAGTGGGAAAAAAGACTGTTCTATATCGGGGCGAGGGGGCCATGACTCCGTGTGTCGTGGTAGGAAGCCTGAAGATAAAGGACACCGCCGCCACAGCACCCAGGTGATCGAGTCCCAAGTAGGGATCAGTACGGCCGAGGTCGACACTGCCAAGCTCTGCAAAAGCACCGCCGAGTACACGGTCCGAGCAGGCGCCGCCAAGCAGACGGATGCCCAAGTCGGACACGCCACCAACGGGGCTGCCTCCAGTTGCCACGCCGCCGCTGACTGCTACGCCGACCAGGCTAACAACCATGCAGAGCGCTCCGCCGGGACCTGAATCGCCCGGTGGGAAACTCAAGTTCTCCAAGAGGTAAGTTGCTCTGGATCTTCTGAGATTCTTGTCTGTTGCAGTAGTGTCGATGTTTTACACCGACAATAGAACTATAGGGCTACTCGGCAAGGAGAAACTCGGTGGATTGCAGAGGAATGCAAAGAGATTTTATACTGGTTTAGGCCCTCGATGTGAGGTAATACCCTACGTTCAGTTGTGGTGTTATTCCTCTGAGAGGTTATGTCGATCAATGATCTTCCCATGCCCTCATGGGGCACCCTGCCTCCCTTTATATACTAGGGGACAGGGGTACATGATAAGGATCCCAGCCAGATACGGCCAAGGGATTTCCTTCTTAGAGATAGAAACTTATCCGACTAAGACTCTGTTTTCCCTATCGTACAAGGCAAAGTCAGTCGGGTGCTATCTTATCTCTAACTACACAATTTGGCCCATCCTCTATCCGAGTGGCCCATATGTAGGTGGTGAGGTACCCGGGGCCCATGGCCTCCACAGTAGCTCCTGAGACCTTCATAGTTGAGTCACAGCTAATGCCAAGTGCTCATCCTCCACGGTAAAGATTGCCCAAGTGTGATACCCCCGAGTACTCTTTTTCCGAGTGAGTCTTCTTTCCGAGTCCTGCTTCATGTCAGCTGGCAGTGAGGCTATAAAGGGCTTCATGTAGATATATGAATAGTGTGCACCGAATAGGCGCACCTATTAGGTGTAGCCCCCGACTTTGTGCTTAATTGTGAAGACAATTAAACATAAAGTCAAAGATCTTTAACCTGGAAGTCTTTCCCGAGTAGATTACTACTGGTATATGAGACTCTTCAGTATCATGTCAACCAGAATATGATTTATAGTCTTGCCGAGTAGGGAACTACTCGTTTGTAGGACTCTTCAACTTCATGTCAGTCGGAATGTGTGTTTATAGTCTCGTCGAGTAGGATGCTACTCGTATATGGGACTCTTCAGCGTCATGTCAGCTGGAAAAAAGGGGGGTTTATAGTCTTTCCCAAGTGGCGTCCCACCCAGTGGTTAGACTCCTCCGCGTCATGTCAGTGGGAATATGTTTATAGTCTCTCCCGAGTAGTGCACTACTTGAAAGTTAGACTCTTTAGCGTCATATTAGCTGGAATGATGTTGCTCATGGCAACTGATGGCCATGCATGTAGGCCGAGTACCACTTTATGAAAATAAATCCACGACGTGGTTAGGTGTACTCGAGAAAGATACCTGCATCCCCAATTTTCATGAAGACCAGCTTGTGATCCTTGTAAGCATATATCCTCGAGACCTGGTGGATAAAACAAATACCCAAACATATATGTTTAGCAATAAGGCTCTCATGAAGCATATCTGTTTACCTAATTGGCTCCTGTTAGTAGCACCAGCGCTATGATTTCAACTCAGCCTGCGAGCGGCCCACATAGAGCATGCTACTGTAGGAACTCATATCTTGGTGGCCCAGCACCAACTGTGTAGGCCCAAGCCCATTTAGTCGGCACAAGCTCAATAAATAATGGGGAGAGAGAAAAAGATTCCTTCATCTTCCCCAAATCAGCCAATCGCTTCGTCTTCCGTCTCCACGCCCAAATTTCGCATTTTGCTCGGTTAGGGTTAGCTGCTGCTGCTGTTCCCTGCTCGAACTCAGGTGATTCCAGTCCGCTTCGTCTATTCCAAGCCCCCAATTCATTTTTCCCCCAGATCTTTCCGCTTCCAACCATGCCGAAAGCTTCGGATCTTGCGGGTGCACTGGAGAATGCTTGGCCGACTTCGGATTGCGGCTCGGTGAAACTGAGGCTGCTGGAGAGTCAATTGAAGTTGCCCAGCCGGAGGTGATCTGCTAGCGGCCGGCTAAGGGTGAGTCGGTCCCAAATCCCCAATCTGGCGAAACAGTAGTTTTTGCCTCTTTTTTCGATCGGGGTTTGTGCCTTCCCTCCTCTGATTTCTTCCGCCGCATCCTTGACTACTATGGGTTGGAGTTGGTGAATTTGAATCCCAACTCGATTCTTCAGGTGCGAGTGCTTTTTAGGTGTGGAACCCCATTTTAATTTCTTCAGGCATCTGTTCCACATCAAACCCCAGCCCTCCAAGAATAATATCAATGTGATTGGGGGCGGCTGGTCTCCAGTTGAGGAGTGATAGGAAGAAAACATATCTTGATCTCCCCTTGAAATCTTCCCTGAAAGGCTGGCACAAGGAGTGGTTCTATTGCGCAGATCTGGCTCCCTCCTTGCGTCCATTCACCGGCTTGCCACCGGTAGCTTTACCAAATTGGTCAGCAGATCCAACCTTTGAGGAGATGGGCCAGGTGCATCAATTGCTAGAGAAATTGGATAAGCTTAAAGAAGCTGGCCTGACCGGGCCTTGGGTGGCGCGGCGTTTCCTGACTTGGCGCATCCAGCCGCTGAAGCTGAGGAGCGCGTTCGGCTGGGATTTCCAAGGCAAAGTTGATCCTGACCGAGTAAGCCACAAGTCGGCTGATAAGTTCAAGGTAACTGAGACCCTGTTTAGTTACTTCTCCGAGGGGGTAATCGAGACCGAGGACGATAAACGCCGGATTGCTACTTATAGCTTCCTTAGGCGCCACCACAAGGTAATCTTTGTCCCTCATCTGTGGCGAATTCCAGTGGGTCTGTATCTGTGATTGCCCAGCATTATGTGATAGATGTTATTGAATCTTCTGTAGGAATGCGTGGAGTTCGATGAGGACTCCTGCCCGTTGTCAGCCGTTAGAGCGAAGAAGAGGCCAAGGAGCCCTGCTGCTGCCCAACCCGACTCCAAGAGAGCCGGGAAAAAGCCCGTTCTATATCGGGGCGAAGGGACCATGACGCCGCGTGTCATGGCTGGAGGTCTGAAGATAAAGGACACCGCCACCACGGCACCTAGGCGATCAAGTCCCAGGTTGAGACTAGCACTGCCGAGCTCAACATTGCCAAGCCCGACAAGAGCACCGCCGAGTACAAGGTCCGAGCAGGCACCGCCAAGCATATGGGTGCCCGAGTCGGCCACGCCACCAATGGGGCCGCCACCAGTCACCATGCCGCCGCCGACAGCTTCACCGACCCTGCCAACAACCGGGCGTAGCGCTCCGCCAGGACCTAGATCGCCCGGCAGGAAACTCAAGTTCTCCAAGAGGCAAGCTGCTTTGGATCTTCTGAGATTCTTTTCCATTGCAGTAGTATTTTGATGTCTGTCTTGAGATGCAGGAAGCGTGCCGACATCGATCTCAAGGAGACCGCTCCGACCGCTCCCCTTGAAGAGCCCGCCCCAGCCGAGCCAGCGCCCGCGAGCACACCCGCTATGCCAGAGACCAGCCTAGTCACGGAGACTGAGGTGGTCCTGACTGTGGGGCCGCAGTTGCCGCCCGACCAAGAGGCAGTTCCTGAGGCTACTGCCACAGCCCTTGAGTCACCGCCTGCTACAGAGGCCGTTGCTGGAGCCCCTGAGTTGATCCCTGAGGCCGCAGGGGACGCTGGCATGGGGGCCGGGACCCCGTCGCCGTCGTGGTCGTGGTCGTCGTTGTCGTCGTTGCCGCCGGCAGAGATCCCGAACCTTGCCCGAATTGAAGCTCCTCCGCGTATGTTTCCCCGAACGTTCACCTAGACGGCGCCTGATGGAACCGTGAAGAGGTTCAAGCTTGATGAGGCCGCGGTGAGAAGGGAACGCGAAAACCTGTTTCGAGCCACCATCACTGGGTCCCAGGGAGTTCGGGTATAATTCTTGCAGTGGAGTCCTGGGGGTCTTCCTGTTCTGACATCTGACTCCACTCTTGACTTGTTTTCTCCCTGAGCAGAAGCTGGTTGATCACAATGAGGAGATGACCGAGATCCTGATAGAAATGGCCCCCCACCTCACGGAACTAGAGCAGCTTCGGGCGTTGAAGGCCGCAATGGAGGAGCGCCACGCGGGGTGGGAAGCCTGGCTGAAGGATGCCGTCACCCAGCTCAGGGATGAAACTTGGGCCCAAGCTGGGAAGATTAGAGGTAAATCCCCCGAATGCATCCTCCCGACTGAACCCTTGATGTATTTCTCCAGCTGTGTTGTTCCTGACTGTCCAGTTGTGTCTTGGCCGCAAGGTTGAGTTCTTGACTAATCTGTCGTGCAGCCCTCGAAGTAGAGTTGAAGACCCGAACAGAGAGGGAAGCCCAGCTGAAGGAGGCCAAAGAAGCCAAGGCCGAGCTTGAGAAGGTCAAGGCTGACCTGACAAAGGCCAACGCCGAGCTCGAACGGGAGAAGGCTGACTTAAAAGAGGCCACCGTCAAGCTCGGCGAAGAAAAAGCTGGACAGGAGAAGACCATGGCTGAGTGGGAGGCCGACTACATGAGTAAGTCCCCGTCTCGACGATGATTTTAACCAATCTCTTAGTCATTCCATCTGCAGCCGAGCCTAACAAGTTTACTTACCGGTGGACCCGGATAGACTTGAGAGCCAATGTCCAGGCCCAATATCGGTTTTATACAGAGGAGATAAAGGCTATCAGGGAGTCACGGAAGGCCCTTGTCGGGTCCGTGAAAGGGCTCCTTGATCTGATGGATCCTCGCCCTGTGGCAACCAGCTGCAGCCGAATCCCCCAAGTGGAGGTGCATCTTGAGGATGCACCGAGTGCCCTGAAGAGGTACTCGGATGAGCATGTCATTGCCGGCGTGGCCCAGACCCTGGCGATGACCAAATCAATCTACCCGAGGGCAGAGATTGAAGCCATCGGGGAGGGGTTTGCCGAGGAGATGACGCCCGAGGAGGCGCTGGAGCTGATAGCCCGGGCGAGGCCAACTGTTGAGATAATCACCTGAGACCTGGGTCTGTAAGAGTAATATATCATGTAGTCGGTACGTATAAACTTTTGTGAAAAACATGTGTAAATATATGTGTAGTGCCGCCAAGCCTTGAATTACTACTCAGTTGTCATTAGCTTTACTTGAATGTGTAGTCTGCACCGAGTTAGTCTGTCGAAACTTAACAAAATCATTCACTGTAAGAAAGTGTACTCGGGCAAACGTGATAGTCGTAGTAAGGCTTCATAACTGGAGTAAGACAGGCTCGTATATTATTGACAAAACACATATAATACATGCAGCCCCTGACTCACTACTCGGTTGATACAAGCGGCGTAGTGAGTCAGAGAAAACTGTACACATGAGAAAGTATAAAGCTCAGGTATAGAAAGGACGTAGCTATTCTATATTCCATGAGTTGCTGATGAGGACACCGTCTTCGGTCTTCAGTCGGTAGGCGCCTGGCTGCGTGACCTTGGCTATAATGAACGGCCCTTCCCAAAGTGGGGATAATTTGTGCCTGTCTTTGGTGGTTTGTATTTTTCTCAAGACGAGATCCCCGACCAAAAAGGCGCGGCCACGGACATTGCTATTGTGGTAGCGACGTAGGCCTTGAAGATACCTTGCCGACTGGATTGTTGCGATGTCCCTGGCTTCTTCCAACTGATCTAGCTCAACCAGTCGGGTATTGTTTGAGACGTCTTCTGAGTAAGCCCGGACTCGCGGAGTGCCAAACTGTAACACTATCAGTAGCATAGCCTCAGCACTGTAGACCAGAAAGAAAGGGGATTGCTCTATTGCCCGACTAACCGTGGTTCTGAGAGACCAGAGAACAGATGGGAGTTCTTGTACCCACCGGCTCACAGATGGTTGTAGTCGGTTGAATATCCTGGCCTTGATGCCTTGTAAGACCATACCATTGGCTCGCTCGACCTGCCTGTTGCTCCGTGGGTGTGCCACAGATGCATAGCAGATCTTGATGCCGAAATCTTTGTAGAAGTCTTGGAATACGCTGCCCGTGAACTGAGTACCGTTGTCGGTGATGATGCGGTTAGGGACCCCGAATCGGTATAGTGTACTCATGATGAAGTCCTTTGCTCGTGCCGCTGTTATAGTTGCAACGGGTTTGGCCTCAATCCACTTGGTGAACTTGTCAACTACGACGAATAGATGTGTGACCCACCTGGCGCTTTCTTGAAAGGCCTGACCATGTCGAGCCCCCATACTGCGAATGGCCAAGGAATAGGGATAGTTTGGAGTTCATGGGCTAGGAGATTTTTTTGTCTTGTGTAGAACTGGCAACCCTCGCACTTCCGAACAATTTCTTTTGCATCTGTTACTGCTGTGGGCCAGAAGAATCCCTGCCGATAGGCCTTTCTGACTAACATCATGGATACGGCATGGTTGCCACATATGCTCGAGTGGATCGACTGCAGGATCTGCTTGCCCTCCTCGGTGGTGACGCAACGCATGAGGACACCGGATGCGCTCCTTCAGTACAGGTCTTCTCCAACTAGTAGGAAGCTTTTGCTTCGACACTTGATCTGCTCGGCTTGACTGCGATCTTCTAGGAGTTTGTCGTCTAGGAGAAATTTGACAACAGGGGCTCGCCAGTCTTGACATATGTGCAGCACCTCGTCTGTAGCCGGGGTAGGTTCGCCTCTCGATTGCTCCGGCGCTGGTTTCTTCTTGACTGATGGCTCCATGAGTTGCTCGACAAAGATTCCAGTCGGAACCGCTTCTTGCTTGGATCCCATATTTGCCAGCTCGTCTGCCGCGTCATTGTATTGGCGTAGGACATGTGTTATTTCCATCCCATCAAACTTGTTTTCCAGCTTGCGGACCTCCTGACAGTATGCCGCCATAGTATCATCGAGACAAGTCTAGTCTTTCATGACTTGGTTCACCACGAGCTGTGAATCCCCGCGCACAACCAGTCGACGTATGCCGAGTGATATAGCAATTCGGAGCCTGTGAATAAGTGCCTCATACTCAGCGACGTTGTGGGAAGCCAGGAAGTGGATTTGTAGGCCGTACTTGAGTTTTTCGCCGGTGGGGGTGTTAATATGACTCCAGCCCTGGCACCGCTGATCCGTAGAGAACCGTCAAAGTACATTGTTCAGTACTCTAGCTTTGCTGTTGATGTAGGCAGTTGAACTTCTGTCCACTCGGCCACGAAGTCGGCTAGAGCTTGTGATTTAATTGCTGTCCGTGGCTGAAAGGTGATATCGAACGCCATCAACTTGAGTGCCCATTTAGCGATTTGGCCAATGGCCTCGCGATTATGAAGGACATCCCCGAGTGGGAACGATGTAACCACCGTGACTTGATATGCATGGAAGTAGTGCACCAGCTTCCGAACTGTGATGAGTAGGCCATATAACACCTTCTAGACCTGCGGATATCTTGTCTTCGAGTCGGCAAGCACCTTGCTAACAAAGTAAACTGGCCGTTGTATTTTCTGGATGTGACCTTGTTCAGATCGCTCGACCACCAGCACCGTGCTGACTACCTGAGTGGTTGCCGCCAGATACAGCATTAGCGGTTCTTGGGGCATAGGTGACGCCAACACGGGAGGTGATGTGACAAATTGTTTGAAGTCTTCGAAGGCGCACTTTTCTAGGTTCAACTTCATCTTGAATCTTCGAAGATTTTGGAAGGTTTCTTCCAGGTCAGCGATGAGGTCTTCTTTGGACTTGGTCCTGATCACCACGTCATCGACGTAGGCTTCCACGTTGCGCCCGATCTGAGTGTGCAGACATCGCTGAATTGCCCATTGATAGGTTGCTCCAGCATTTTTCAGACCGAATGGCATTGTGATGTAGCAGTACTCTCCAAATGGCGTGATGAAAGATGTCTTTAAGCAGTCTTCCTCCCTCAGGCTGAATTGATGGTATCCCGAGTAGCAATCGAGAAAGCTGAGTAGGTCGCACCCGGCCGTGGAATCTACCACCTGATCTATCCTGGGAAGACCAAATGGGTCCTTGGGGCATGCCTTGTTGAGATCGGTGTAGTCGACGCACATGCGCCATTTACCTTTTTCTTTCGGACCAAAACTGGGTTTGCCAGCCAGTCCGGGTGATAGACCTCCTTGATGAACCCGGCTGCGAGGGGCTTGGTGATCTCCTCCCGAGTAGCATCCTTGCGGTCTTGAGCGAGGCACCGTAGCCGTTGCTTGACTGGCTTGGCGTCTGTCTTCACATTGAGGGCGTGCTCGATCACCTCCCTTGGTACTCCCAGCATGTCGGACGGTTTCCACGCAAATATATCCTTGTTGGCTTGGAGGAAGGTGACGAGCGCATCTTCCTATTTGGGGTTGAGTCCGGTCCCGACTAGGGCAGTCTTGGAGGGGTCGGAAGGGTCCAGGGGGATCTTCTTCGTGTCAGAGTCCGCTGAAATTCCAGACTTCGCCGCCTTTTTTGCCGGAACTGGATCTTCCGCGACTTCGGTTGTGATGGCTTGCCAAATGCTGTTGCGCCCGATTGCCGCCTCTTGTAATTGAGCCAATTCGCAGCTCTCCTTGTCGTAGGTGAAGATTTGCTTGACGTCGCTGCGGAGGGAGAGGACTCCTGCTGGCCTAGGCATCTTGAGCACCATATATGTATAGTGCGGTATGTCCATAAATTTGGCGAGTGCCGATCGTCCGAGTATCGAATGGTACGCGGTCTCGAAGTCAGCAACCTCAAAGCAGACGTTTTCCATGCGGAAATTATCCCGCGTGCTGAAGGTTACTAGCAATGTGATCTGCCCGAGTGGAGTTGATGACAAGCCGGGAATTATCCTGTGGAAGGGCGCAGTGCTCGTCCGTAATTCTGAACGAGGAATCATCATCTCGTCCAAAGTCTTGGCGAATAAGATGTTGAGCACGCTGCCTCCATCGATGAGGGTTTTCTTCAGCCTGATATTTCTAATGACCGGGTCCAGGACAAGTGGATAGCGCCCCGGGTGTGAAACCCAATCTGGGTGATCTACGCGATCGAAGGTAATAGCCATCTCTGACCAGCGTAGGTACTGGGGGTGTTTGTTGTAGAGACCGTGTTAATGTCGCGTGCTTATAGCTTCTGTTTGCGCTTGGACTCATAGGCAGACGGCCCTCCGAAGATATGGTTGAGCTCAGCTTGAGGATCTTGAAAATCGTCGGCCAAACCCTAATCTGGCTTGTCTTTGTCCTTGTCGGTGCCAGATGATGAAGCCTGCTCGGAGGCAAACTTCTTGAGCATGTAGCAGTCTTTGGCCGCATGCTTGCCCTTGGGGTGGAAGGGGCATGGCCCACTCATGACTTTCTGGTAGTCGTTATTCCGCTGGGGCGCGACCAAGTACGCTCCATGTTGGCCACCTCATTGTTTGACTTCCGCTCGTTATTGCCAGACTTGTTTTGAGACGGCTCGTTATCAGCTTTCACCTTCTGGTCTTTCTGTCGGGACTCCTTCTTCTCGTCAAGGGCCTCTGTGACCACTTCAGCCGAGTCGGCGTATTTGTTGGCCATGTCGAAAAGAGTCCAGACAGAGGGTGGTGGCTTCCGAGTGAATTTCGCGATGAACGGGGCATCCTTTACTCCCTTGCGAAAGCCGGCGTTGACGGCCTCATCTCGGATCATTGGGATCTTGTTGCGCTTCTCGGAAAATCTCTTGATAAATTCTCATAGAGACTCGTTCTTCTCCTGGTGTAGTTGATATAGATCATGTTCAGAATATGGCCTCTCGTAGGTTCCCTGAAAATTAGCGATGAACTGCTCCCTGAGTTCTCCCCAGGAACCGATCGACCGCCTCGGGAGCCCTGTCAGCCATGTCCTCGCCGAGACGGATAGGGCGACCGGGAGGTAGTTAGCCATGGCTTTGCTGTCACCCCCAGCAGCTCGAACTGCCAGGGTATATACAGTGAGCCAGGACTCGGGATTTGTTTTGCCATCATACTTTTCAGTCCCTGTGGGCTTAAAACCAGTCGCCAATCGACGTCCTACAGCTCTCGTGTGAAAGCAGGAATGCCTTCGTCTTCATGAGGGCTCGGGCTTTGATCACGGCGGATAAACCGCTTGTGATGGAGAACGAAGCGCTCGTTTTCGTCCTCCAATCGGCGGCGCTCATCCTCTTCTCGTTTGTGGCGTCGGGCGTTGATGGTATGGCGGAGGTCATGTTATAGGCATACTCGGAGGTCTTAGTTGGGCCGGCGGTCATACTGGTGACGCCACCGGTTGTCATTGCCGAGTGACGTTTGCCTGGACTCCTTGTGTGGCCGACTTGAACCGGCCGCCTGACGCCATGCTGAGGTGGATGAGTCCGCTGCTGGAGATCCCGACTGGTTAGTCGGTACCACAGTGTCACCCGACTGCTGTTGTTGTTGTTGGCAGGCTGCAGCCGTGATCATCACCTTGATCTTGTGGATAGTTGGGGTGGCCTGGTCATCAGGCCCGAGTCCAGCATGGTTGCGGTGGCCATAACATTCTGTTGTGGCGTGACGAAGACGTCGTGATCGCCGACTTTGGTCTGGAGAATCTGCTGCTGAGCCGCTCGCCCAGCCTTGCATTGCCCGTCATTGCGAGCCTCGCGATCAGCCTCCTCCTGTTGTCACCGGCGCACCTCAGATGGTGGTGTTGAAGCCATAAAGATCTCGCGGGACAGAAGAAGACTTGCTAGACTGGAGTTCAAACTAGTGCTCGAACCGTTATCCGACTTGGAATCGGACTCCGAGTAGTTTATCGGAGTAAGAACGACTCCGACCTCTCTAGATCCAATCAGAAACGGCGCTTGGCCATGTCCAAACAGAATCGCAGGAGATCAGGTCTGTTGCGTGGGATGTAGATCCGCAGCATCGCCGAATCTGTGTGGGAAACTGATGATCTCCCCCGTTCTTGGCCCAACCCGGGCTGGCTCAAGGCCTAGCGCAAGTCGGATGCCGAAGGGGAGAGTTGTCCCAATTCTCGGCGAAGTAAAGGACTGCCACAGTAGATTGTTGAAGGAGATCGCGGTGTCCTGTGGGCCGACTGGCGCAACGTCTGCTGGTTCCTTGGTCGACTAGATTGGATCTGCTTCGGCCAAGGTGAGGTTGCCGATCTGGTCGACAAGGAAGTCAAGGCTTCCGAAGGAAATTGTGTCTCCAGGAGAGAACTTGTCGCCGTCGACTCCGCTTGTTGGATCCATCGAGCTTGTAGATGTGAAACTCGCCGAGGCCCCTACCTGGCGTGCCCACTGTCGATGTTTTACACCGGAAATAGAACTATAGGGCTACTCGGCAAGGGGAAACTCGGTGGATTGCAGAGGAACCCAAAGAGATTTTATACTGGTTCAGGCCCTCGATGTGAGGTAATACCCTACGTCCAGTTGTGGTGTTATTCCTCTGAGAGGATATGTCGATCAATGATCTTCCCGTGCCCTCATGGGGCACCCTACCTCCCTTTATATACTAGGGGACAGGGGTACATGATAAGGATCCCAACCGGATACGGCCAAGGGATTTCCTTCTTAGAGATAGAAACTTATCCGACTAAGACTCTGTTTTCCCTATCGTACAAGGCAAAGTCAGCCGGGTGCTATCTTATCTCTAACTACACAATTCGGCCCATCCTCTATCCGAGTGGCCCATATGTAGGTGGTGAGGTACCTGGGGCCCATGGCCTCCACAAGTAGTATTTTGATGTCTGTTTTGCCATGCAGGAAGCATGCCGATATCGATCTCAAGGAGACCGCTCCGACCGCTCCCCTTGAAGAGCCCGCCCTAGCTGAGCCGGCGCCCGCGAGCACACCCGCTGAGCCGGTGGCCATCGTAGTCACAGAGACTGAGTGGTCTTGACTGTGGGGCTACTGGTGCTGCCCGACCAAGGGGTGGTTACTGAGGTTGCTGCCCCAACCCCTGAGTCGACGCCCGCTGCTGAGGCCGTTGTGGGAGCCCCCGAGTCGATCCCCGAGGCCATAGGGGATGCCAACATGGGGGCCAGGACCCCGTCGCCATCATGGTCGTCATCATCGTTGTCGCCGCCACCAGAGATCCTGAACCTTCCTCAGATTGAAGCTCCTCCGTGTAAGTTCCCCCAGACATTCACCTGGACGGTGCCTGATGGAACCGCGAGGAGGTTCAAGCTTGATGAGGCCGCGGCGAGAAGGGAACACGAAAGCTTGCTCCGCGCCGCCATTGCCGGGTCCGAGGGGGTTCGGGTATGATTCTTGCGGTGGAGTCCTGGAGGTCTTCCTGTTCTGGCGTCTGACTCCACTCTTGACTTGTTCTCTCCCTAAGCAGAAGCTTGTTGATTGTAACGAGGAGATGACCGGGATCCTGATCGAAATGGCCCCCCATCTTGCGGAGTTGGAGCAGCTCTGGGCGTTGAAGGCCGAGATGGAGGAGCGCCTCGCGGGGAGGGAAGCTTGGCTGAAGTATGCTGCCAACCAGCTTAGGGACGAAACTTGGGTCCAAGCCTGGAAAATTAGAGGTAAGCCCCCGAATGCATCTTCCCGACTGAACCCTTGATGTATTTCTCCAGCTGCGTTGTTCCCGACTGCCCAGTTGTGTCTTGGCTACAAGGTTGAGTTCTTGGCTAATCTGTCGTGCAGCCCTCGAAGCCGAGTTGAAGACCTGAACAGAGAGGGAAGCCTAGCTGAAGGAGGCCGAGGAAGCCAAGGCCGAGCTTGAAAAGGACAAGGCCGACCTGACGAAGGCCAACGCCGAACTCGAACGGGAGAAGGCCGAGTTAAAAGAGGCCAACATCAAGCTCGGTGAAGAAAAAGCTAGACTGGAGAAGGCCGTGGCCGAGTGGGTGACCAATTACATGAGTAAGTCTCCGTCTCAACAATGATCTTAACCAATCCTTTAATCATTCCATCTGTAGCCGTGCCTAACAAGTTTACTTGTCGGTGGACCCGGGCAGACCTCAGAGCCAATGCCCAGGCCCAATATCGGGCTTACACAGAGGAGATAAGGGTTATCAGGGAGTCACGGGAGGCCCTCGTCGGGTCCGTGAAAGGGTTCCTAGATCTGATGGATCCCTGCCCTGTGGCAACCAGCTGCAGCCGAATCCCCCAAGTGGAGGCGCGTCTTGAGGATGCACCGAGTGCCCTGAAGAGGTACTCGGATGAGCATGTCATTGCTGGCGTGGCCCAGACCCTGGCGATGACCAAATCAATCTACCCGAGGGCAGACATTGAAGCCATCAGGGAGGGGTTTGCTGAGGAGACGACGCCCAAGGAGGCGCTGGAGCTGATAGCCCGGGCGAGGTCGATAGCTGAGATAATCACCCGAGACCTGGGTCTGTAAGGGTGACATATCATGTAGTCGGTATGTATAAACTTTTGTGGAGAAACATGTGTAAATATATGTGCAATGCCGCCAAGCTTTGAATTACTACTCAGTTGTCATTAGCTTTACTTGACTGTGTAGTCTACTCCGAGTTAGTCTGTCGGAACTTAATAAAAATCGTTCAATGTAAGAAACTGTACTCGGGTAAACGTGACAGTCGTAGTAAGGCTTCATAACTGGAGTAGGACAGGCTCGTATGTTATTGACAAAACACATATAATACATGCAACCCCCGACTAACTACTCGGTTGATACAAGCGGTGTAGTGAGTCAGAGAAACTGTACACATGAGAAAGTATAAAGCTCAGGTATAGAAAGGACGTAGCTGTTCTATATTCCATAAGTTGCTGATAAGGGCACCGTCTTCATTCTTCAGTCGGTAGGCGCCTGGCCGCGTGACCTCGGCTATAATGAACGGCCCTTCCCAGATTGGGGATAATTTGTGCCTATCTTTGGTGGTTTGTATTTTCCTCAAAACGAGATCCCCGACCAAAAAGGCACGGCCACTGACATTGCGATTGTGGTAGCGACGCAGGCCTTGAAGATACCTTGCCAATTGGATTGTTGCAATGTCCCTTGCTTCTTCCAACTGATCTAGCTCGGCTAGTCGGGTATTGTTTGAGACGTCTTTTGAGTAGGGCCGGACTCACGGAAAGCCGAACTGTAACTCTGTCGGTAGCATAGCCTCAGCACCGTAGACCAGAAAGAAAGGGGATTGCCCTATTGCCCGACTAACCGTGGTTCTGAGAGACCAGAGAACAGATGGGAGTTCTTGTACCCACTAGCCCGCGTATGGTTGTAGTCGGTCAAATATCCTAGCCTTGATGCCTTGTAAGACCATACCGTTGGCTCGTTCGACCTGCCCGTTGGTCCGTGGGTGTGCCACAGATGCATAGCAGATCTTGATGCCGAAATCTTCGCAGAAGTCTTGGAATACGCCACCCATGAACTGAGTACCGTTGTCGGTGATGATGCGGTTAGGGACCCCGAATCGGTATAGTCTTCTCCGACTAGTAGAAAGCTTTTGCTTCGACGCTTGATCTGCTCGGCTTGACTGCGATCTTCTGGGAGTTCGTCGTCTAGGAGAAATTTGACAACAGGGGTCCGCCAGTCTTGACATATGTGCAGCACCTCATCTATAGCCAGGGTAGGTTCGCCTCCTGACTGTTCCGGCGTCGGTTTCTTCTTGACCAATGGCTCCATAAGTTGCTCGACAAAGATTCCAGTCGGAACCGCTTCTCGCTTGGATCCCATGTTTGCCAGCTCGTCTGCAGCATCTTTGTATTGTCGTAGGACAAGTGTTATCTCCAGTCCGTCGAACTTGTGTTCCATCTTGCGAACCTCCTGACAGTATGCCGCCATGGTATCATCAAGACAAGTCCAGTCTTTCATGACTTGGTTCACCATGAGTTGAGAATCCCTGCGCACAACCAGTCGACGTATGCTGAGTGATATAGCAATACGGAGCCCGTGGATAAGTGCCTCGTACTCGGCGACATTGTGGGAAGCCGGGAAGTGGATTTGTAGAACATACTTCAGTTTTTCGCCGGTGGGGGACGTCAGTATGACGCCAGCCCTGGCGCCGCCGATCCGTAGGGAACTGTCGAAGTACATTATCCAACATTCTAGCTTTTCTGTTGACGTAGGTAGTTGAACTATTGTCCACTCGGCCACAAAGTCGGCTAGAGCTTGTGATTTAATTGCTGTCCGTGGCTGAAAGGTGATATCGAATGCCATCAACTCGAGTGCCCATTTAGCGATTCGGCCGGTGGCCTCGCGGTTATGAAGGACATCCCCGAGTGGAAACGATGTGAACACCGTAACTTGATGTGCTTGGAAATAGTGCACCAGCTTTCGGACTGTGATGAGTAGGCCATATAACAGCTTCTGGACCTGTGGATATCTTGTCTTCGAGTTGGCAAGCACCTCGCTGACAAAGTAAACTGGCCTTTGTATTTTCTAGATGTGACCCTATTCGGATCGCTCGACCACCAACACTGTGCTGACTACCTAAGTGGTTGCCGCCAGATATAGCATTAGCAGTTCTTCGGGCATAGGTGATGCCAACACGGGAGGTGATGTGAGAAATTGTTTGAAGTCTTCGAGGGCTTGCTGGGCTTCCGGAGTCTATTGGAAATTGTCTGCCTTTTTGAGTAGCTTGAAGAAGGGCATACCCCGTTCGCCCAGTCGGGAAATAAATCAGCTGACTGCCGCCATGTAGCCTGTCAGCTTCTGGACGTCTTTGAGGTTAGTCGAGGGTGCCATGTTCATGATAGCGTTGACATTCTCCGGGTTTGCCTCGATGCCGCGATGCGAGATGATGAAGCCGAGTAACTTGCTGGATGGCACTCCGAAGGCGCATTTTTCTGGGTTCAACTTCATCTTGAATTGTCAAAGATTTTGTAAGGTTTCTTCCAGGTCAGCAATGAGGTCTTCTTTGGACTTGGTCTTGATCACCACGTCCTCGACGTAGGCTTCCACATTGCGCCCGATCTGAGTGTGCAGACACCGCTGAATTGCCCGTTGATAGGTTGCTCCAACATGTTTCAAACCGAACGGCATTGTGATGTAGCAGTATGCTCCAAATGGCATGATGAAAGATGTCTTCAAGCAGTCTTCCTCCCTCAGGCTGATTTGATGGTATCCCGAGTAGCAGTCGAGAAAGCTGAGTAGGTTACACCCGGCCATGGAATCTACCACCTGATCTATCCTGGGAAGTCCAAATGGGTCCTTGGGGCACGCCTTGTTGAGATCGGTGTTGTCGACACACATGCGCCATTTACCTTTTTCTTCCGGACCAGAACTGGGTTTGCCAGCCAATCCGGGTGATAGACCTCCTTGATGAACCAGGCTGTGAGGAGCTTGGTGATCTCCTCCCGAATAGCATCCTTGCGGTCTTGAGCGAAGCACCGCAGCCGTTGCTTGACTAGCTTGGTGTCTATCTTCACGTTGAGGGCATGCTCGATCACCTCCCTTGGTATGCCCGGGATGTCGGACGGTTTCCATGGAAATATATCCTTGTTGGTTTGGAGGAAGGTGACAAGAGCGCCTTCCTATTTGGGGTCGAGTCCGGTCTCGACTAGGGCAGTCTTGGAGGGGTCGGAAGGGTCCAGGGGGATCTTCTTCATGTTTGAGTCCGCTGAAATTCCTAACTTTGTTGCCTTTTTGGCCGGAACTAGGTCTTCCTTGACTTCAGTTGTGACGGCTTGCCGAATGCTATTGCGCCCAACTGCCGCCTCTTGTGATTGAGCCAATTCGCAGCTCTCCTTGTCGCAGGTGAAGGCTTGTTTGACGTCGCTGTGGAGGGAGAGAGCTCCTGTCGGCCCTGGCATCTTTAGTACCATATATGTGTAATGCGGTACCGCCATGAATTTGGCGAGCACCGGTCGTCCGAGGATGGCGTGGTACACAGTCTCGAAGTCGGCGACCTCAAAGCTGATGTTTTCTATGTGGAAGTTATCCCGTGTGGCGAAAGTTACCGGCAAGGTAATCTGCCCGAGTGGTGTTGAAGACAGGCCGGGAATTATCCTGTGGAAGGGCGCCGTACTCGGCCGCAGATCTGAACGAGGAATCTTCATCTCGTCCAGGGTCTTGGCGAATAGGATGTTGAGTGCGATGCCTCCATCTATGAGCACCTTCTTCAACTTGATGTTCTTGACAACCGGGTCCAGGACGAGTGGATAGCGTCCCAGGTGCGAGACCCGATCTGGGTGATCTGCGCGATTGAATGTAATGGCCATCTCTGACCAGCGCAGGTACTGGGGGTTGTCCGTCGTAGAGACCGTATTGACTTTGTGCGCTGATAGCTTCTATTTGCGCTTGGACTCATACAAGAGCGGCCCTCCGAAGATGTGATTGAGCTCGGCTTGGGGATCTTGAAAATCATCAGCTGGACCATGATCTGGCTTGTCTTTGTCCTTGTCGGCGCCAGATGATGAAGCCTGCTTGGAGGCAAACTTCTTAAGCATGTAGCAGTCTTTGGCCACGTGCTTGCCCTTGGGGTGGAAGGGGCATGGCCCACTCATGACCTTCTGGTAGTCGTTATTCCGCTAGGGCCGCGATCGAGTGCGCTCCATGTTGGCCATTTCGTTGTCCGACTTCCGCTTGGGGCTGCCAGACTTGTTTTGAGACGGCTCGTTGTCGGCTTTCGCCTTCTGGTCTTTCTGTCGGGACTCCTTCTTTTCATTGAGGGCCTCTACAACCGCTTTAGCCGAGTCGACGTATTTGTTTGCCATGTCAAAGAGAGCCCGGACCGAGGATGGTGGCTTCCGAGTAAACTTTGCGATGAACGGGGTGTCCTTCACTCCCTTGCGGAAGGCGGCGATGACGGCCTCGTCTCGGATCATTGGGATCTTGTTGCACTTCTCAGAGAATCTCTTGATAAATTTCCGTAGAGACTCATTCTTCTTCTGATGTAGTTGATACAAATCCTGCTCAGAAGATGGCCTCTCGTAGGTTCCCTGAAAATTAGCGATGAACCACTCCCTGAGTTCTCCCCAGGAACCGATCGACCGCCTCGAGAGCCCTGTCAGCTATGTCCGCGCTGAGTCGGATAGCGTGACTGGGAGGTAGTTGGCCATGGCTTTGTGGTTGCCTCCAGCAGCTCGAACCACCAGGGTGTATACGGTGAGCCAAGACTTGGGATTTGTTTCGCCGTCATACTTTTCGATTCCCGTGGGCTTAAAGCCAATTGGCCAGTCGACGTCCTATAGCTCCCGAGTGAAAGCTGGAATGCCTTCGTCTTCATGAGGGCTCGAGCTTTGACCACGGCGGTTAAACCGCTCGTGATGGAGCCCAGAGCGCTCGTTTTCATCCTCCAGACGGCGGCGCTCATCCTCTTCTCGTTCGTGGCGCTGGGCATTGATGGTGTGGCGAAGGTCGTGTTGTAGGCGTCCTCGGAGATCTTGGTTGGGCCGGCGGTCATACTGGTGGCGCTGCCGGTTGTCATTGTTGGTATTGCCGAGTGACGTTTGCCTAGACTCCTCGCGTGGCCGACTTGAGCCAACCGCTCGACGCCGTGCTGACATGGATGAGCCCGCTGCTGGAGATCCCGACCGGTTAGTCAGTACCACGGTGTCACCCGACTACTGTTGTTGTTGCTGGCAGGCAACAGCCATGATCATCACCTTGATCTTGGCAATAGTTGGGGTGGCCTGGTGATCAGGCCCGAGCTGGAGCGTGTCCAGCAAGGTTGCGGCGGCCACAACATTCTGTTGCGGCGTGACGAAAACGTCGTGATCACTGACTTTCGTCTGGAGAATCTGCTGCTGAGCTACGCCCAGCCTTGCATAGCCCGTCGTTGCGAGCCTAGTGGTCAGCCTCCTCCTGTTGTCGCAGTCAGCACGCCTCCTCCTGTTGCTCCTCTTGTAGTCGGCGCACCTCGGGGGGTGGTGTTGAAGCCATAAAGATCTCGCGGGGGAGGAGAAAGCTCGCCAAACTGGAGTTCGAACTAGCGTTCGAACCATTACCCGACTTGGAGTCGGACTCTAAGTAGTTTATCGGAGTAAGAATGACTCCGACCTCTCTAGATCCAATCTGGAACGGCGCTTGGCCGTGTCCAAACTGAATCGCAGGAGATCTGGTCTGCTGCGCAGGATGTAGATCTGCGGTGACGCCGAATCCGTGTGGGAAATTGACGATCTCCCCCGTTTTTGGCCCAACCCGGGCTGGCTCAAGGCCTAGCGCAACTCGAACGCCGAAGGAGAGAGTTGTCCCAATGCTCGGCGAAGTAAAGGACTGCCGCAGTAGGTTGTTGAAGGAGATTGCGGCGTCCTGTGGGCTGACTGGCGCAACATCGGCTGGTTCCTCGGCCGGCCGGATTGGAACTGCTTCGGCCAAGGTGAGGTTGCCGATCTGGTCGGCAACGAAATCAAGGCTTCCGAAGGAAATTGTGTCTCCAGGGGAGAACTTGTTGCCGTCAACTCCGCTTGTTGGATCCATCGAATTTGTTGATGAAGAAATCGCCGGAGCCCCTACCTAGCGCGCCAACTGTCGATGTTTTACACCGGCAATACAACTATAGGGCTACTCGGCGAGAGAAAACTCAATGGATTGCAGAGGAACACAGGGAGATTTTATACTAGTTCAGGCCCTCGATGTGAGGTAATACCCTACGTCCAGTTTTGGTGTTATTCCTCTGAGGTGTTTGTCGATCGATGATCTCGTCCCCCTTGAGGGGCGCCCTACCTCCCCTTATATACTAGGGGACAGGGGTACAGGATAACGATCCCAGCCGGATACGGCCAAGGGATTTCCTTCTTAGAGATAGAAACTTATCCGGCTAAGACTATGTTTTCCTTATTGTACAAGGCAAAGTCTGCCAGGTGCTATCTTATCTCTAACTACATGATTGGGCCCATCCTCTATCCGAGTGGCCCATATGCTGGTAATGAGGTACCCGGTGTAACAGCCCACTTTTTTTGTTTGGTGCATAAAACCGTTTTTCCATCTGCATGCTCTTCATGTCATCTTTCATGCATGAAAAACCCAGCCTTGTCCCCAAGTTTCTTTCGGTTGGAAGCAAGCTGCCCCAATCGGACCATCCTCTTGGGGATTGGACGGTCCGAATCCTCCCGATCGGACTAGACGCCTCCCGATCGGACCAGCCGCCTCCCGATCGGACCTGGGCCCGCGCCATCGTCCCGACCCCGACCTCGCGCCCGCGCCCTCGCCTGTGCCCGCGCCCTCTCGCTCTCAAGCTCGCGCCCATGCCCTCTCTCTCGCAAGCCCGCGCCCACGCCCTCGCCTGTTTCTCTCTCTCGAGTCCGCGCCCTTTTCTCGTGCCCGGGGACTTGGCTCTCTCTCGAGTCCGTGCCCTTTCTCGCGAGCCCGTGCCCGCGCTCCCTCTCTCCCGAGCTCGTGCACGCGCCCTCTCTCGCGCCGCGCCCTTTTTCTCTCGCGCCCGCGCCCTCTCTCTCGCAAGCCCGCGCCCGCGCGCCTGCGCCCTCGCGTTTGCCCGCGCCCTCACCTACGCCCGTGCCTGTGCTCTCTTCCGAGCTAGCGCCCGCGCGCTCTCTCTCCTGAGCTCGAGCCCGCGCCCTCTCTCGCGAGCCCGCGCCAGTCAGCTGGCTTTTTATTTTTCTGCCTATCTCTGTTATCATCGGCTTCTAGCCGATGCTCATGTATGCGAATGCTATCGGCAATTGGCCGGTTTGCTTTTCACTTATATCATCATCGGTTTGCTAGCCAATATATATAGGTGCTGTCGGCCATCGGTACGAGGAGTCCATATCGGCCGATTGGTTTCGGCGTCAACACATGGTTGTTGGAGACAGTCCTCAGGCGTGAATCGTTGATACGTGATGCTATCGGTTGTGCCCTGTCCTCCGTCGTCCAAACGAGATCACGCGAGAATCTCTCTCCGCCCGTGCGGCTTGGCCAGGTGGCTTCCTCTGCGCGCCCTAGACCACGTGAGAGGGAGAGGCAGAGCCGCCTTGGGACCTCGCGAGATACCCCCGACAGCCTCAGCAGCGCCCTGCCCTGTCCCATCTATCTGCTGCACGCTTGCCCGTGCACACGCCATCGCGAGACCGTGGAGCAGAGCAGCGCCCCTCCCCTCTCCTCTCCTTCCCTGCCTTCCTTTTAACCAAGCCTATGCCCTCCTGCCTCCCCAGCTCGCCCTCTTTCTCACGCACCCAAGGACCCAGGCGATTGCCCCTTGGTTCGCTGAGAACGTGAGGTGCCGCCCACGGCGCCGGCGAGCACACGCTTTTCGTCTGAGAGCTCCGGTGAGTTTTACCTTGTCTCAGCTGTGTCACCACGTGTTCTTGCCCAACCTAACTCCGTTTTCGCCCTCGGCGAGCAGCAGGCATCACCGCAGCCCCATTGTCTTTTGCAACGCCGACCGGGTGCCGCCGTGATCTTGCGGCCGCTAAACAGTGCCCTGGTGAGTTAGCGCTGCCCTGGCAGTATCACCATCTCCCCTTCACTCTTTGAGCTCATCATAGCACTTGTCTGCAGCCTCCATCACGAGCGACCCTGTTGCCGAGCCGACCACCGCCTCAACGTCGCACCCCACGGCCTGTACTCTTCGGTGAGCTTCTGTTTCTGCATGTACTTTCTTTTTACTCCTGGGAGGCCACTAGTTCTCCCCACGTCCTTGGCTTGGCCTGTCCTGCCATTGTTTTGCCATCCACCCAAGCGTCACCACCGTGGCCACATGTGTGGATGAGGCTCAATCGGAGCATGGCCACATGTAGTAGAGCCTTCGATCTTGCATGCAGGACCCCTAGAGCTTCCCCACACCCCTGCATCACTAGCCATGCACTAGAGCATGAGAGGATAGAGGTAGACAAGCCGTGCGTTAGCTTGGCTTTTCATCAAACACCTTGGGTGCACTTGTGTTTGAGTGAGTAGCAGCCACCCCATCAGCCCCATGCAAGCCGGGTTGGCCCTTCTAGCGTCAGAGCAGGATAAAACCCCGAGTAGAGTAGCTGCTGTCGTTTTCCCGTTTTTGCCGGTTGTCGTTAACGTGCGAAGATATGTAGTTCGCGCGTACGAAGACATCGTTTTTGGACCGAGGCGTTCGCCACTACCGAAGCCTTCCCGTAGGTTCCACCTGTACATCCAGTGACTCCTAGGCCCTAGAAACCCTCCACGCCCCCAAATGCCTTAGATTAAAACTTCACGCCCGGTGGATTTCACGTGTTAGGCCATTTTAGTGACGTGTGAGCGTGCGCGATTAATATCCTAGCAAGTTGGAGAATATCCACTTTTGGGAGTTGTCCTTAGGTTCACAGCAGCACACATGTAGGTTTCGTACCATAAAAATGCCCTAGAACCGAAAACGTCTCAAATAGACCACCCGTTAAGTCGGTAGAATGTTTTCAGCCGTTTCTGCAGTTCGGTTGAGCGAAAACGCTGTTTCTCATTTATTTTCGATTTTAGGACAGAGCAGACTTCGTTTAGCCGTATCTCCCTCATACAAACTCGGATTCAAGCGATTCTTTTTCCTAAATTCATCTAAAATCATGCACTTGCATATTCTGCAAAAATATTCGTACTTCCTGTTCTGTTAAATATTTTGCCGTTGTTTTCATTGCATTCGTTTGGTATTCTCGTAGAACACGACGTCGTTGACCCGGTTGTGGAAGGATCAGAAGAGTTCCAAGAAGTCCAGGAACAAGGCAAGCACCCCCTTGATCAACTGCTCCTATATTTCAAACTTACAAACTATATTGATTGCAAACTATTATGCATGCGATGTTTTACTTGAAAATGTGTGGGATTCTTGGGTAGTTAACCTCTTGTTGCATATGCCCTATCCTTGTTACTTGAGTATCATGAATTCCTTGTCACTTATGTTGCCACTGAAAATTTGGGTTCATGTGGTTGGGAAGATGTCAATAGGTATGCTTAGTTTGCTTTTTAATCAAGGCTACTTGTTACTTGATTTTGGGATGTTGGGAAAAAGATGCATTTGCGAAAATATGGAAATGAACAGTGGGTATTCTTCCCCTGTGCTCTTGGTGGAAAACAAAAACTGAAAACAAGCTTTTGGACTTGGGCGAGTGGATGTAGTGTTCGGTGCCTTGTTGTGGTATCGATTAGGTGGTTGTCTCGCCCGGGTCACTAAGGACCGATTCTATGGTGTAGCTAGAACCAAGAAGCACAGTGCAAACCACATGTGGCTCTTATGGGGAGTTCCTAGCTTAGTATATTGTTGATACCTAGCAATAGACCCGCCAGTGGTAGTTGTAGGTCATTATTGTTGACATTGGGATAGTGCGGGTTATGGTTTTTGTCCATAGCCCGAAGGTACCTTGATTATTGTTCAAGGGTGACCAGCACATCGTATGAGCCTTGGGGATTTTGGGAGGCCTCCCAACTCCCTAGGGATGGATCATAAGCGCGGGATATTGCTAGGTCAACGGTGGAAAGGCTTTGTCATTGATGGTGTGAGCCTCCTGTGTGGTTGCTCATGTTGTCCTTGTCATGTGGGTACAGTTGTACACACTCTCGAGAGTTAAAACTATTCGAATAGCCGTGTCCTCGGTTATGGACGACTTGGGAAATTCTCCACCGTAGTAGTTTTAATTTTTGGGAACTGTTTTGGGGAAAGATTTTGGTGCGAACGGGGAGTTCGCTGGGATGGTTGTGGCAGCGTGTTGCCACTGTTGGCTGGCATGGGCAGGGAGCCCATATGGTTGGAAACACTTGGGGGTTTATGCTTATATACTTGTTTGCTGTGGTAGCTTGATTTTACAAAAATTTCGTTGCAAAACCGCAATGTTTTCGCTATGTATATTATGATTTATGCAAACTGCAGGACCTGAACCATTCCTTGTTTATCTTCGCATATTATGGAATACCATTGCAAACACTATAAGTCTTGCGGAGTACGTATTGTACTCACACACGCTTGTGTGACTTCTTTTTTTTTAGAGATGGTTGAGGAGGACCCGACAATCGGGTACTTCTATGCAGCGGGTTTTGGAGACGACGACGACGGTGCTTACTAGGGCTTACCGGTTGGTTGCCTGTGGGCGGGCAGAGGCATACTTGCTGGTTTTTGGTGCCTCTATTATCTTGTTTCCGCTGTTGAACTCTTTGTTAATTTGCTGTTCTATTTGGCCGGTCGGCCTCTATGTAACCGCTAAAGTCTAGACTCTTGTACGACTTATGTTTGGTCCGCTGTGAGCTGAACCTGTGATGTATGGATTATGATGCCAATGTTGAATGTGTGTGCTAGCAATTGATCGTGGGACTAGCACGGTACACACATAGGGTTCGGGGTCAAACCCGGGTCCGACACCCGGGGCCCATGGCCTCCACACGGCACTCAGCCGATTCATCTCCCGACTTGGTGAACGGGGCATGCCCTTTTTAAAATTACTGAAGAAAGCAGATAGTTTTCAAGGGACACCCGAAGCCCAGCAAGCCTTCGAAGACTTCAAAAAATTTCTCACATCACCACCAGTGTTGGCATCACCCATGCCTTAGGAACCACTAATGTTGTACTTGGCGGCAACCACTCAGGTAGTCAGCACGGTGCTGGTAGTCCAGTGAGCAGAGCCAGGGCATATACAGTAAATACAAAGACCAGTCTACTTCGTCAGTGAGGTCCTAGCTGACTCCAAGATGAGATATCCTCAAGTCCAGAAGTTGCTATACGGCCTACTCATCACTGTCCGAAAGTTGGTGCACTATTTTTGGCCACATCATGTAACTGTTGTCACATCGTATCCACTCGGGGACATCCTACACAACCGTGAGGCCACTGGCAGAATCGCTAAATGGGCACTTGAGTTGATGGCGTTTGACATCATCTTTTAGCGGCGGACAGCAATGAAGTCTCAAGTTCTAGCCGACTTCGTGGCCGAGTGGACAAAAGTCCAGACGACTACAAACGCGAACAAGCAAGAGTGCTGGACGATGTACTTCGACGGTTCTCTATGGATCGGTGGTATAGGGGCTGGCATTGTGTTGACGTCACCCACTGGCGAAAAACTGAAGAATGTTCTCTAGATTCACTTTCCGGCTTCCCACAATGTTGCCGAGTACGAGGCACTCATCCACAGGCTTTGCATTGCCATATCACTCGGCATCCATCAACTGGTAATACGCGGGGATTCTCAACTCGTGGTCAATCAAGTCATGAAAGACTAGACATGTCTCGATGATAATATGGTGGCGTATTGTTAGGAGGTACAAAAGCTGGAAAACAAGTTCGACGGGCTAGAGATAACTCATGTATTACGACAATACAACAAAGCTGCGGATGAAGTGGCCAACATGGGATCCAAATGAGAAGTGGTCCCAATTGGGATTTTTGTCGAGAAACCACTGGAGCGATCAGTCAAGAAGAAACTAGTGCTTGAATAGTCAGGGGCTGAACCTACCATGGCAACAAATGAAGTGCTAATCATCTGTCAAGACTGGCAACCTCCAATTTTCAAATTCCTCTTGGACAACGAACTCCCAGAAGATCACAGGGAATTCGAGTGGATTAAACATCAAAGCAAATGTTTTCTTGTAGTTGGAGAAGAACTTTTCCGTTGAAGCGCACCCGGAGTCCTCATGCGCTGTGTCACATCCGAGGAGGGCAAGCAGATTCTATAGTAGATCCACTCGGGCATCTGTGGCAACCATGCTGCATCCAGGACGTTAGTCGGAAAGGCATACAGGCAGGGTTTCTTCTGGCTGACTGCAGTAACAAACACTGAAGACATAGTTCGCACATGCGAGGGATTCCAATTCTTTTCAAGGCAAACACATCTTTCTAGCTCAAGAACTTCAAACAATTCCAATCTCTTGGTCCTTTACATTTGGGGGCTTGACATGGTCGGATCATTCAAGAAAGCACCAGGAGGGTTCACACACTTGTTCGTTGCAGTGGATAAATTCACAAAGTGGATCGAGGCAAAACCCGTTGCTACTATAACAGCGACACGAGCAACGGACTTCATCATGCGTATCTTATACCGATTTGGAGTTTCCAACCGCATCATAACGGATAAGGGCACTCAGTTCACTGGCGGCATTTTTCAAGTTTTCTATGATGATTTCGGCATCAAGATCTATTATGCTTCTATGGCACACCCGCGAAGTAATGGGCAGGTCGAGCATGCCAATGGCATGGTCTTACAAGGTATCAAGGCTAGGGTATTCGACCAACTACAACCATATGCAGGGCGGTGGGTACAAGAGCTCCCATCTGTTCTGTGGTCTCTATGAACCACGGTTAGTCGGACAACAGGGTAATCCCCTTTCTTCCTAGTCTATGGTACTGTGGCTATGTTACCAACCGAGTTGGAGTTAGGCTCTCCACAAGCTTGGGCCCACTTAGAAGACAAATCAAACAAAGACCGACTGGTTGAACTCGATCAGTTAGAGGAAGCAAGGGGCATCGCAACTATTCAGTCAGCAAGGTATCTTCAAGGCCTACGTTGTTATCACAGCTAGAATGTTCATGGCCATACCTTTTTGGTGGGAGATCTCGTCCTTAGAAAAATACAAACCACCAAAGACAAGCATAAACTATCCCCTTTATGGGAAGGGCCGTTCATTATCGCTGAGGTAACATGTCCGGGCGCCTACCGACTAAAGACTGAAGACGGTGCCCTAGTCAGCAACTCATGGAATATAGAATAGCTATGTCCTTTCTATACCTGAGTCTTGTATTTCCTCTATACATATGCATAAAGTTTTTTCTCTGACTCACTACATCACTTGTCCCAACCGAGTAGTGAGTTGGGGGCTGCATGTATTATGTGCCTTGTTAATAAAATCTGAGCTTGTTTTATCTAAGTCATGAAGTTCTACAGCGATTACAATAAGTTTGCCCGAGTATTGCTTTAAGAGGTGAATGTTTTTTTCTTATGTTCTACATGTATTACAATGTTTTAATAGTATTAGCTCCAGCACCTCTTCAAGAGTCGTCCCCTCGGCAAAACCCTCACCAATGGCCTCGATATCTACCCTAGGGTAGATTTATTTGGTCATAGCAAGAGCTTGAGCGATGCCGACAACTACACTCTCGTTCGAGTACATCTTCAAGATACTTGGGGCTTTGTTGAGGTGTTCGTGCACTTGGGTGATAGTGCTGGAGCTGGTCCTAGGATAATGTGGCTGCATAATGTCCAGGAGCCCCTTCACGGATTCAACAAGCAGTTCCCGTGACTCCTTGATCATCTTAATTTCTTCCGCGAAGGCGCCAAACTAAATCTGGGCGTTGGCTTTTGAAGCTGTTTAGATGCATCGACAAATATATTGGTTAACCAAGATAAGCAACCGGAGCAACAAGCAGTCGGGCTAAGATCATGGTCAAGCAGGAGACTTACTAGCATAGTCGGCCTCCACCTTGGCTTTGGCCTTCTCTACTTCCTTCAGCTTTTTGTCCTATTTCTCCCTCTCCTTTGTTTGGGCTTTCAGCTTAGCTTCGAGGGCTGCAAGTCAAAACAATCAAGAACTCAAGATTGCAGTCAAAACTCATCAAAGCAGTCGGGAATCAACAATGCTGGAGAAATCAACTCGGGACTCACTCGGGAGGACAACACAGAAGACTTACATCTTATTTTTTCGGCTTGGGCCCAGTTTTCATCCCTGAGCTTGTCTACCAACCTCCTCAGCCACGTCTCCCTTTCATGGCTAGTTCGCTCCAGTCGTTGTCGATGTTTTACACCCGCAATAAATATATAGGGCTACTTGTCGGATCGAAACTCAGTGCACTGCAAAGGAACACGAAAGGTTTATACTGGTTCAGGCCCTCGAAGTGAGGTAATACCCTATGTCCAGTTGTGGTGTATTCCTTTGAGGAAGTATGATTCTGATGAATCTCTGTATATGCCCTCAAGGGGCGCCCTGCCTCCCCTTATATACTGGGGGATAGGGTTACAATGTAGGAGTCCTAGCCAGACTACGGCTAAGGGATCTCCTCTTAGAGATATGTCTTGCCTGACTAGGACTGTATATTACTTATCGTACAAGGCAAAGTCTGCCGAGCTCTATTATATCTCTAATTACAAGGCTAGGCCCATCCTCTGTCCAAGTGGCCCATATGCATGTGATTAGGTACCCGGGGCCCATGGCCTCCACAGCAGCCCCTGAGACCTTCATAGTTGAGTCACAGCTGATGCCGAGTGCTCATCCTCCACGGTGAAGATTCCCAAGTGCATTGCTCCTGAGTACTCTTTGTCCGAGTGCTTTCTTCTTCCCGAGTCCTGCTTCATGTCAGCTGGCAATGAGGCTATGAAGGGCTCCATGTAGAAGTATGAATAGTGTGCACCGAATAGGCGCACCTATTAGGTGTAGCCCCCGACTTTGTGCTTAATTGTGAAAACAATTAAACATAAAGTCAAAGATCTTTAACCTTGTAGTCTTTCCCGAGTAGTATACTACTGGTGTATGAGACTCTTTAGCGTCATGTCGGCTGGAAAAGGTGTTTATAGTCTTTCCCGAGTGGCATCCCACTCGGAAGTTAGACTCTTTAGCTTCATGTCAACTGGAAGAAATATTTATAGTCTTTCCCGAGTAGTGCACTACTCGGAAGTTAGACTCTTCAGCGTCATGTCGGCTGGAAGAATATTTGCTCATGGCAAATGTTGGCTAAGCATGTAAGCCGAGTAGCACTTTATGAAATTTAATCCATTATGTGGTCAGGTGTACTTGAGAGATACCTGCATCCCCATTTTTAAAAAAGACCAGCTTGTGATCCTTATAAGGATATATCCCCAATACCTTGTGAATAATACAGATATCTGAACACATGTATTCAGTAGTCAGCTTTCATGAAGGATATCTGATTACTCAATCGGTCTCTGTTGGTAGCACCAGCACTGTGTTTTTAACACAGCACGCGAGCGGCCCAAATTGAGCATGCTACTATAGAAACTCATATCTTGGCGGCCTAGTACCGAATTTGCAGACCCAAGCCCACTTATCGATACAGGCTCTATAAAGGCGGGGAGAGAGAGAAAAGATTCCCTCATCTTCTCCATTCCACCAATCGCTTCGTCTTCCAGCTTCCACGCCAAAATTTCACACCTCACGTTGCTAGGGTTCACCATTGTTAGCTCTTCCCTCGCGAGACTCGGACGATCCCGCTTCTCCGCGTCCATTCCAAGCCCCTAGTGACTTTTTCCCCAAATCTTCTTGCCCTTAACCATGCCGAGGGCTTCAGATTTCTTGGAGGTGTCGGATGAGGTTTGGCCGACTTCAGATTGCGGTATGTCCAAGCCGAAGCATCTAGAGAGGTTGTTGCAACTGCAAAGCCATGATGTCATCCATTGGCATCCGGTCGAAGGTGAATCGGTTCCAGAGCCCCAGGCTGGTGAGACTATTGTTTTCGCCTCCTTTTTCGACCGGGGTCTTTCCCTTCCATCTTCCAACTTTCTCCGCCAACTTCTTGCCTTCTATGAACTTGAGTTGGTGAATCTGAATCCCAACTCAATCTTGCAAATTTCTATATTCGCAACTCTTTGTGAGTGTTTCCTGGGTGTGGAACCCCATTTGAATCTGTTTAGACATCTGTTCCACATCAAGCCCCAACCCTCCAAAAGAAAAGTCCAGGTGATTGGTGGGCTGGTATCCAGCTGAGGAGCGAAATGAAGAGGATTTATATCAATATAAAACTTAGGTATAGAAAGGACGTAGCTGTTCTATATTCCATGAGTTGCTAACGAGGGCACTGTCTTCGGTCTTCAGTCAGTAGGCACCTAGCCGTGTAACCTCGGCGATAATGAACGGCCCTTCCCATATTGGGGATAGTTTATGCCTATCTTTGGTGGTTTGTATTTTTTTCAAGATGAGATCCCCAACCAAAAAGGCGTGGCCACGGACATTGCGATTGTGATAACAACGCAGGACTTGAAGATACCTTGCCGACTGGATTATTGCGATGTCCCTCGCTTCTTCCAACTGATCTAGTTCGACCAATCGGGTATTGTTGGATTTGTCTTCTGAGTAAGCCCGAACTCGTGGAGAGCCGAACTCTAACTCGGTTGGTAACACAGCCTTAGCACCATAGACCAAAAAGAAAGGGGATTGCCCTGTTGCCTGACTAACTGTGGTTCTGAGAGACTAGAGAACAGATGGGAGTTCTTGTACCCACCGCCCTACATATGGTTGTAGTCGGTCGAATATCTTGGCCTTGATACCTTGTAAGACCATGCCATTGGCATGCTCAACCTGCCCATTGCTCCGTGGGTGTGCCACAGATGCATAATAGATCTTGATGCCAAAGTCATCACAGAAATCTTGAAATACACCGCCCGTGAATTGAGTACCGTTGTCCGTGATGATGCGTTTAGGGACCCCGAATTGGTATAATATACTCATGATGAAGTCCTTTGCTCGTGCCGCTGTTATGGTAGCAACGGGTTTTGCTTCAATCCACTTTGTGAATTTATCCACTGTGACGAACAAGTGTGTGAACCCTCCTGGCGCTTTCTTGAAAGGCCCGACCATGTCAAGCCCCCATACTAGAAAGGGCCAACAGATTGGGATTGTTTGGAGTTCTTGGGCTGGGAGATTTGTTTGTCTTGCATAGAACTAACAACCCTCTGTTCGCACCAAAAACCACCGGATGTGCCAAGAAGCTTGTTGATGATCTGGTTTGATGCGATTGAACATACGAAGGCCTGGGAGATCTGCTTAGCTCCAGTGCAGGTCCTAAAATCTTGAGGTTCGCAGGCGTGCTAGTCAATTTGACCCCGTAATTGACAAGGAGATGAAGAAATTTGATTACTGATCCAATCGGCCAGTAAGCCGATACGGATTCCTTCCAGCCGATCGCCGCCATGCTCGTGCCCGGGCCCTCACCTGTACTCGCGCTCTCGCTCCTGGGTCCTCGCTTGTACTCGTGCCCGGGTCAGCAGCAACTGCACATCGGCTATCGGCCGATACGGACTGATGTAGGCTCCTTGTAGCCGATGGCCGATGGCACCTGTGTATCGGCTAGGAAACCGATAGCGCTATAAACAAATAGATAAGCTGTTAGTACAACATGTGCATCGGCTAGAAGCCGATGATAAAATAGATATGCAGGATAGTAAGCCAGCCGACTGCCGAGGAAACACATGTGCATCGGCTAGAAAACCGATGATAATATAGATGACAAACAGTAAGGATAATACAGTCGGCTTTATAAAAGGATAACCTATCGGCTAAGCACTCCGATAGAACGTCGCATATACACCGATCGGCTCGGCAAGGATAAATCTATTATTATCGATCTAGTAGTTCAAACCTAACTGATGCAGCACAGATCGATGATAGTAAAGGAACCTCAACGAGCCGATAGACCTAATGCAACTGTGATGAAAATAACTTACCGGCTATACATTTCGATAAGACGCTTGCACAAAGGATATCAGCCTAACAGGAATAATTTATCGCTAGCAGTTTAGTAGGTCGGACCCAACCGATGCAGCACAAACTGATGATAAACTACCCCCGATAAACTGATAAAAACTATGCACGCGTGATGTGATATACCTGACCAGCCTAAGAGGTCGGACCGAACCGATGCAGCCGTAGACAGATCCGATACACCGTGGTAAGCTGACTACCATAGACCGACTAGAATATCGGACCTAACCGAGAAAGTCCTAGCCGATTGGTAGTCGGGGTAACGAGACTTACCCTCTCGCAGGAGTTCGGACCTAACCGATGCAGCCCCGCTCGAGAAGCAAGAACCCGTTGGTAAAGGGTGGCGATGCGCCGAATTGTATTGATCGATTAGATAGATTACAAGGTCCCCGGGCATACGTATATATACCCCGAGTTACAAGAGTCCTTATAGGACACGAAACAGGACTTTCCTAACTAGAAAAGGAAAACTAACAGACCTGATCGGACAAGAGATCAGATTTCCTAAAAGATAAAACTATCTAATAGATAAGATAAATAGCTGCCATAACGTGGTCTTCACGATTCCTTCCCAAGCTCGGACTCTTCTGGATTAGTTTCCAATGGTTGATATCGCTTCTTTCCTTAACCGAACATGGTAACGACCCGTACCAAATTTTGGCGTTAACACATGCCCCCCAATTTCGGAGTTTGTTATCAAACTTCGAAATTCTTCTGTTCGGGCCTTATCATTCCTTCCTGGCCTCCTGAAATCGGCTTTCATGAACCAATACCTTCTGTACTAGGTGTGCTAGGCTCTCAAAGTCTTCTGATGAAAATCTTTCCTTGATCGGAGCCAACAAACCTTGGAATGCTAACTCGGCCAGCTGTGCATCGTCCAGACTTAAACTATAACATCGGCTTCTAACATTACAAAACCGCTGGATATATTCTGCGACTGATTCCTCCGGCTTCTGTATTACCGATGTTAAGTCTATCAAACTCATCTCCTGACTTCCCATAAAGAAATACTTGTGGAATTGCTTTTCCAGATCGGCCCAACCTCGAACTGAGTTAGGTGGCAATGAAGAAAACCATGTAAAGGCCGATCCGGATAATGATAACGGGAAGAGTCTAACTCTCAAAGCTTCTACAGCCGATGCTTCTCCGCACTGCGCCAGGAATCGGCTGACATGCTCCACTGTAGACACATCATCTTGCCCTGAGAATTTGGAGAAGTCTGGTACTCTGTATCGGTGTGGCAACGGAGCTCTATCAAACCAATCTGGATATGGAGGCCGATATATAAATGTTTCCTTCTTCGGTCTTAAACCGAATTGTTCTCTCATCACCTCCGTGATTCTTGCTGTCAAATCTTCTTCTCTTGGATTTTCATCGTGATAACGCAGAGGTGGAGTTTGTAGCCGATTCTGATTCTGATATTCCCTCTGATAATTGTACTCAGGAACAGCTTCTGAATAACTCTGTTGATGCCCCCCGGGTATTTGAATCGGCTCCACTGCCTTCTTGATCAAGCTCTGTAATGTGTTCATCAATATCCCAGATTGATCGGTCAACGCATGATGAACTGCTTCATTAAACATGTCTTGGATCGGCTTTTGTGAACTTGCAGACGATGTACGGCTCGATTCACCAACCAGAACAGGCTTTGGAAATTGGGACTTTTGAATCGGCCCTTGATCTGTCATACCGAAGGATTCCAGACAAAGCTTCTGAAATTTAGCAATATTCTGCTCCACTTGTTGTCTCTGTTCTTCGGTCAAGTCTTCCATTGTAACTGGGATTGTATCATCTTTGCCGACCTCTTTTCCAGCCATGTCGAAGTTCTGTGTCCCACCGGGCGTGCCAAAAATATGTTCCCACCAAAAACCACCGGATGTGCCAAGAAGCTTGTTGATGATCTGGTTTGATGCGATTGAACATACGAAGGCCTGGGAGATCTGCTTAGCTCCAGTGCAGGTCCTAAAATCTTGAGGTTCGCAGGCGTGCCAGTCAATTTGACCCCGTAATTGACAAGGAGATGAAGAAATTTGATTACTGATCCAATTGGCCAGTAAGCCGATACGGATTCCTTCCAGCCGATCGCCGCTATGCTCGTGCCCGGGCCCTCGCCTGTACTCACGCTCTCGCTCCCGGGTCCTCGCTTGTACTCGTGCCCGGGTCAGCAGCAACTGCACATCGGCTATCAGCCGATACGGACTGATGTAGGCTCCTTGTAGCCGATGGCCGATGGCACCTGTGTATCGGCTAGGAAACCGATAGCGCTATAAACAAATAGATAAGCTGTTAGTACAACATGTGCATCGGCTAGAAGCCGATGATAAAATAGATATGCAGGATAGTAAGCCAGCCGACTGCCGAGGAAACACATGTGCATCGGCTAGAAAACCGATGATAATATAGATGACAAACAGT
Source organism: Oryza meyeriana var. granulata (assembly GCA_003991445.1). NCBI lineage: Eukaryota > Viridiplantae > Streptophyta > Magnoliopsida > Poales > Poaceae > Oryza > Oryza meyeriana. Next base: position 110,019 of record RYFJ01002224.1, read on the forward strand.
AAGGATAATACAGTCGGCTTTATAAAAGGATAACCTATCGGCTAAGCACTCCGATAGAACGTCGCATATACACCGATCGGCTCGGCAAGGATAAATCTATTATTATCGATCTAGTAGTTCAAACCTAACTGATGCAGCACAGATCGATGATAGTAAAGGAACCTCAACGAGCCGATAGACCTAATGCAACTGTGATGAAAATAACTTACCGGCTATACATTCCGATAAGACGCTTGCACAAAGGATATCAGCCTAACAGGAATAATTTATTGCTAGCAGTTTAGTAGGTCGGACCCAACCGATGCAGCACAAACTGATGATAAACTACCCCCGATAAACTGATAAAAACTATGCACGCGTGATGTGATATACCTGACCAGCCTAAGAGGTCGGACCGAACCGATGCAGCCGTAGACAGATCCGATACACCGTGGTAAGCCGACTACCATAGACCGACTAGAATATTGGACCTAACCGAGAAAGTCCTAGCCGATTGGTAGTCGGGGTAACGAGACTTACCCTCTCGCAGGAGTTCGGACCTAACTGATGCAGCCCCGCTCGAGAAGCAAGAACCCGTTGGTAAAGGGTGGCGATGCGCCAAATTGTATTGATCGATTAGATAGATTACAAGGTCCCCGGGCATACGTATATATACCCTGAGTTACAAGAGTCCTTATAGGACACGAAACAGGACTTTCCTAACTAGAAAAGGAAAACTAACAGACCTGATCGGACAAGAGATCAGGTTTCCTAAAAGATAAAACTATCTAATAGATAAGATAAATAGCTGCCATAACGTGGTCTTCACGATTCCTTCCCAAGCTCGGACTCTTCTGGATTAGTTTCCAATGGTTGATATCGCTTCTTTCCTTAACCGAACATGGTAACGACCCGTACCAAATTTTGGCGTTAACACCCTCGCATGTGCGAACTATGCCTTTAGCATCTGTTACTGCTGTTGGCCAGAAAAATCCCTGCCTGTAAGCCTTTCCGACTAACGTCCTGGATGCGGCATGGTTGCCACATATGCCCAAGTGGATCGATTGCAGAATCTGCTTGCCCTCGTCGGGTGTGACGCAGTGCATGAGGACACCGGATGCACTTCTTTGGTACAGGTCTTCTCCGACTACTAGGAAACTTTTGCTTCGACGTTTGATTTGTTCGGCTTGGATACGATCTTCTGGAGTTCATCTTCTAGGAGGAATTTGAGAAATAGGAGTCTGCCAATCTAAGATGATCAGTAATTTTGTCTATTGTGAAGGTAGGTTCAGCCCCCGACTGCTTTGGCACTGGTTTCTTCTTGATTGACGGCTCCATTAGTTTCTCGACAAAGATCCCTATTGGGACCACTTCTTGCTTGGATCCCATGTTAGCCAGTTCATCTGCAGCATCATTGTATTGCCGTAGGACATGGGTTATCTCTAGCCCGTCGAACTTGTTTTCCAGCTTTGGACCTCCTGTACAGTATGCTGCCATGTATCATCGAGACATGTTAGTCTTGTTTCATGACTTGGTTAACACGAGTTGGGAATCTCCACGCACAACCAATCAACGGATGCAGAGTGATATAGCAATGCGGAGCCCATGGATGAGTGCCTCATACTCGGCGACATTGTGGGAAGCCAGAAAGTGAATTTAGAGAACGTACTTGAGTTTTTTGCCGGTGGGTGACGTTAGTACAATGCCGGCCCTAGCGCCGCCGATCCTTCGAGAACCGTCGAAGTACATTGTCCAGTACTCTAGCTTGTCTATTGTTGTAGTCATCTGAACTTCTGTCCACTCGGCCACAAAGTCATGCTAGAGCTTGTGATTGATAGTTGTCCGTGGCTAAGGATGTTCGAACGCCATCAACTCGAGCGCCCATTCAGTGATTCGGCCGGTGGCCTCGTGGTTATGCAGGACGTCTTCGAGTGGATACGATATGACCACCATGACTTGATGCGACTGGAAATAGTTGCACCAGCTTCTGGACAGTAATGAGTAGGCCATAGAGCAGCTTCTAGACCTACAGATATCTCATCTTGGAGTCGGCAAGAACCCCGCTGACGAAGTAGACTGGCCGTTGAACTTTTTGTATATGACTTGGTTCAGATCGCTCGACCACCAGCACCGTGCTGACTACATGAGTGGTTGCCGCCAGATATAGCATTAATGGCTGTTGGGGCATAGACGATGCCAACACTGGTGGGGATGTGAGAAATTTGTTGAAGTCTTCAAAGCGTTGCTGGGCTTTGGGAGTCCATTGAAAATTATCTACTTTCTTCAATAACTTGAAGAAGGGCATGACCCGTTCGCCCAGTCGGGAAATAAATCGGGTGAGTGCCGCCATGCAGCCCTGTTCAGCTTCTCTTCCTGACGTCCTTCATAGTTAGTCAGGGCTCCATGTTCATAGATTGTGTTGATTTTCTCTAGATTAGCCTCGATGCCGCAATGTGATACGATGAAGCCGAGTAGCTTGCCGGATGGCACACAGAAGGCGCACTTTTCTAGGTTCAACTTCATCTTGAATCTTCGAAGATTTTGGAAGGTTTCTTCCAGGTCAGCGATGAGGTCTTCTTTGGACTTGGTCTTGATCACCACATCATCAATGTAGGCTTCCACGTTGCACCCGATCTAAGTGTGTAGACACCGCTGAATTGCTCGTTGATACATTGCTCCAGCGTTTTTCAAACCGTACGGCATGGTGATGTAGCAGTATGCGCCAAACATCGTGATGAAAGATGTCTTTAGGCAGTCCTCCTCCTTCAATCTAATTTGGTGGTATCCCGAGTAACAGTCGAGAAAGCTGAGAAGTTCGCACCCCACGGTTGAATCCACCACCTGATCTATTCTTGGTAGACCAAATGGATCCTTGGGGCATGCCATGTTTAGATCAGTGTAGTCGACGCACATACGCCATTTACTGTTTTTCTTCTAGACCAGAACTAGGTTTGCCAGCCAGTTCGGGTGGTAGACCTCTTTGATGAACCCGGCTGCGAGGAGCTTGGTGATCTCCTCCCGAATAGCATCTTTTCGGTCCTGTGCGAAGCACCGTAGCCGTTGCTTGACTGGCTTGGCGTCTGTCTTGACATTGAGGGCGTGCTCGATCACCTCCCTTGGTATGCCCGGCATGTCAGACGGTTTCCATGCGAAGATCTCTTTGTTGGCTTGAAGGAAGGTGACAAGCGCGTCTTCCTATTTGGGGTCGAGTCTGGTCCCGACTAGAGCAGTCTTGGAGGGGTCGGAAGGGTCCAGGGGGATCTTCTTCGTGTTAGAGTCTGCTAAAATTCCCGACTTTGCTACTTTTTTTGCTAGAACTTGGTCATCCTCGACTTCAGTTGTGACGGCTTGCCGAATGCTGTTGTGTCCGACTGCCATCTCTTGCGATTGAGCCAACTCACAGCTCTCCTTGTCATAGATGAAGGCTTGCTTGACGTCGCTGCGGGGGGAGAGAACTCCGGCTGGCCCGGGCATCTTGAGCACCATGTAGGTATAGTGCGGTATCGCCATGAATTTGGCGAGCGCCGGTCGTCCGAGTATCGCGTGGTACGCGGTCTCGAAGTCGGTGACCTCAAAGCAGATGTTTTCTGTGCGGAAGTTATCCTGTGTGCCGAAGGTGACTGGCAAAGTTATCTGTCCGAGGGGGGTTGAAGACAGGCCAGGAATTATCCAGTGGAAGGGCGCCATACTTGGCCACAATTCTGAACGAGGAATCTTCATCTCATCCAGAGTCTTGGTGAACAGAATGTTGAGCGCACTGCCTCCATCTATGAGGACCTTCTTCAGCTTGATATTTTTGACGACCGAGTCTAGGACGAGTGGGTAGCGTCCTGAGTGTGAAACCCGATCTGGATGATCTACGCGGTTGAATGTGATGGACATCTCTGACCAGCGCAAATAGTAGGGGGCGTCTGCTGTAGAGACCGTGTTGACGTCGCGTGCCATAAGCTTCTGCTTTCTCTTGGACTCATACGCAGACAGCCCTCCAAAGATGTGGTTGAGCTCGGCCTGGGGATCTTGAAAATCATCGGTCGGGCCCGAATCTAGCTTGTCTTTGTCCTTGTCGGTGCCAGATGATGAAGCCTGCTCAGAAGCAAACTTCTTGAGCATGAAGTAGTCCATAGCCGTGTGCTTGCCCTTAGGGTGGAAGGGGCAAGGCCCATTCATAACCTTCTATTACTCGTTGTTCTTTGGGGGTCACGACCGGGTCCGTTTCATGTTAGCCACCTCATTGTCCGACTTCCACTTGCGGCTGCCGGATTTGTTCTGTGATGGCTTGTTGTCGACTTTGGCCTTTTGGTCCTTCTGCCGGGACTCTTTCTTCTCGTCGAGGGCCTCTGCGACCGCCTCGACCGAGTCGGTGTATTTGTTCGCCATGTCGAAGAGGGCCCTGACAGAGGTTGGCGGCTTCTGAGTGAATTTTGCGATGAACAGGGCATCCTTGACTCCCTTGCGGAAGGCAGCGATGATGGCCTCATCCTGAATCATCGGGATGGAATTGCGCTTCTTAGAGAACCTTTTGATAAACTCACGGAGAGACTCGTTCTTCCTCTGGTTCAGCTGATAAAGATCTTGCTCGGAAGACGGCCACTCGTAAGTCCCCTAGAAGTTGGCTATAAAGCGTTCCCGGAGTTCCCCCCAGGAGCCAATTGATCGCCTTTGGAGCCCTATTAGCCATGTCCTCGCTGAGTCGGCCAGGGCGACCAGGAGGTAGTTAGCCATGGCTTTATGATCACCTCCGGCAGCTTGGATTGCCAGAGTATATACGGTGAGCCATGACTCAGGGTTAGTCTTGTCGTCGTATTTCTTGATTCCCGTAGGCTTGAAGCCCGACGGCCAGTCGATGTCTTGTAGCTCCTGGGTGAAGGCTTGTACACCTTCATCTTCATGAGGGCTCCAGCTCTGACCGTGATGGTTAAACCGTTCGTGGTGAAGACAGAAACGCTCGTGCTCATCCTCCAGCTGGCGTCGTTCGTCGTCTTTGCGCTGACGGCACCGGGCATTAATGTCTTGGTGGAGATCGCATTGTAGAAGAACTCGGAGGTCTTGCTTGAACCGGCGATCGTTCAGGGGGCGCCACCGATTGTTGTTGTTCGTGCTGCCAAGTGGTGTCTGGCGTGACTCCGCGTGCGGCTGACTAGAGCCAGCCGGCCGCTAGAGAATCCGACCGGTTGGTCGGTATAAGTGTTTCGCCCGACTGCTGGTGTTGCTAACAGGCAACAGCTGTAATCATCGCTTTGATCTTGGCTATTGTCGGGGTGGCCTAATGGTCAGGCCCGAGCTGGAGTGTGTCTAGTAGGGTTGCAGCGGCCACGATGTTCTGCTGAGGCGTGATGAAAACGTCGTGGTCGCCAACTCTAGTCTGGAGGATCTATTGATGAGCGGTTCGCCCAGCCTTGCGTAGCTCATCGTTGTGAGCCCTGCGCTCGGCCTCCTCCTGTTGCCGTAGTCAGCGTGCCTCCTCTTGTTGCTCCTCTTGTAGTCGGCGCACCTTCGGAGGAGGGGTTGAAGCCATGAAGATCTTGCGGGGCAGAAGGAAGCTCGCTAGACTGGTGTCCAAACTGGTGTTAGAACCGTTGTCCGACTTGGAGTCGGAATCAGAGTAATTGATCAGAGTAAGGACAACTCCAACCTACCTAGATCCAATCTGGAACGGATTTGGGGCATGTCCAAACTTAAGCATAGGGGATCGGGTCTGCCGTGTGGAATGTAGATCCACGGTGTTGCCGAGTCTGCATGGGAGATTGACGATCTTCCCCTTCCTAGCCCGACCCGGGCCAGCTCGAGGCCGAGCGCGAGTCGGACACCGAAGGAGAGAGTTGTCCCGAGACCCGAGCAGGTGGTACATCGCCGTAGCAAATTGACAAGGGTGGCTGTAGCGTCTTGTGGGCCGACTGGCGTGGAGTCGGCTGGTTGGATCGGATCTGCGTCGGCCAAGGTGAGATTGCCGAACATGTCGGCGACAAAGTTGAGGCTTCCAAATGAGATTGTATCACCAGGGGAGAATTTGCCACCGTCGACTCCGGTTGCTGGATCCATCGAGCTTGTAGATGTAGATCTTGCCGAAGCCCCTACCAGGCACGCCAACTGTCGATGTTTTACACTGGTAATATGATTATAGGGCTACTCAGCAGATCGAAACTCAGTGGATTGCAAAGGAACAAGAGGAGATTTATACTGGTTCAGGCCCTCGATGTGAGGTAATACCCTACGTTAGTTGTGATGTATTCCTTTGAGGATGTGTGTTGTTCTGACGAACTCCTGCCCTCAAGGGGCGCCCTACCTCCCCTTATATACTAGGGGACAGGGTTACAAGATAGGAGTCCCAGCCGGATTACGGCCAAGGGATCTCCTCTTAGAGATATAACCTGTAACAGCCCACTTTTGTTCATTGGTGCATAAAACCATATTTTTTTTCATCTGCATGCATTGCATGTCATCTTTCGTGCATGAAAATCCCAGCCAATAGATAAAAGTTCGTGCAATCTATATAAACGTTTCCCACCGCCCTCTCTGACCCACAATTTTTAATCTTCACCAAAAATTCTTGAAAAATTCCTAAAAATTCCATACCTTACTACCAGCCTTGCCTCCAAGTTTCATTCAGTTTGAAGCAAGTTGGCCCATCGAACCATCTTCACCAAAAATCTGGGTACTGTTCACCCAAGAAGAGTTTTTTCCCTCTTCCTCTCGGTTTCTCCTGTTTTCTCAACCTGTTGACCCAATTCTTCCACTTGGCAAAGTAGGTAACCCCTTTGGACACACTTTTTGTGTTGGGCCCCACCTCTAATTTGGACTCCACAGCCCAGCCAAGCCCAGGCCAACTCAGGCAGTCCCTGTTCTCTATCGCCCAAGCAGGATCACGCGAGGATCTCTCTCCGCCCGTGCAGCTCGACCATGTGGCTTCCCCTGCACGCCCCAGGCCACGTGAGAGGGAGAGGTAGAGCCACCTTGGGACCTCGCGAGATGCCCCCGACAGCCTCTGCAGTGCCCTGCCCTGTCCCGTCTGTCTGCTGCACTCTTGCCCGTGCACACACCATCGCGAGACCGATGGAGAAGACCAGCGCCCCTCCCCTCTCCTCTCCCTTTCCTGCCTTCCTTCTTAACCAAGCCCATGTCCTCCTGCCTCCCCAGCTCGCCCTCTTTCTCACGCACCCAAGGACCCAGGGGATTGCCCCTTGGTTCGCCAGGAACGTGAGGTGCCTCCCACGACGCCGGCGAGCACACACCTTCCATCTGGGAGCTCCGGTGAGTTTTACCTTCTCTCAGCTGTGTCACCATGTGTTCCTGCCCGACCTAACTCCGTTTTTGCCCTCGGTATGCAGCAGGCATCACCGCAGCCCCATCGTGTTTTGCTACGCCGACCGGGTGCTGCCGTGACCTTGCAGCTGCTAGACTCTGCCCTGGTAAGTTTAACGTTGTCCTAGCTGTATCACTATCTCCCCTTCACTCATTGAACTCATCGCAGCACTTGTCTACAGCTTCCATCATGAGCAACCTTGCCGCCGAGCCGACCACCGCCTCAATGTTGCACCTCACCGCCCGTACTCTTCGGTGAGCTCCTGTTTCTGCATGTGTTTTTTTTTATTCCTGGGAAGTGCTCCCCACATCCTTGGCTTGGCCTGTCATGCCGTTGTTTTGCCATACACCCAAGCGACACCACCGTGGCCACATGTGTGGATGAGGCTCAATCAGAGCATGGCCGCATGTATTAGAACCCTACGACCTTGCATGCAGGACCCCTAGAGCTTCCCCGCGCCCCTGCATTCACTAGCCATGCACTAGAGCATGAGAGGACAGAGGTAGACAAGCCGTACTTTAGCTTGGCTTTTCACCGAACACCTTAGGTGCGCTTGTGTTTGAGTGAGAGGCAGCCATCCCATCAACCCCATGCAAGCCAGGTTAGCCCCACTAGCGTTAGAACTGGATAAAACCACGAGTAGAGCTGCTGCTGTTGGATTCCCGATTTTGGCGGTCATCATTATCGTGCGAAGACATGTAGTTTGCGCATACGAAGACATCGTTTTTGGACCGAGGCGTTCACCACTACCGAAGCCTTCCCATAGGTTCCACTCGTGCATCCAGTGACCCCTAGGCCCTAGAAACCCTCCACGCCTCCAAATGCCATAGATTAATACTTCACGCCTGGTGGATTTCACGTGTTAGGCCATTTTAGCGACGTGGAAGCGTGTGCGATTAACACCCTAGCGGGTTGGAGTATATCCACTTCTAGGAGCTGTCCTTAGGTTCACAGTAGCACATATGTAGGTTTCATACCATATAAATGCCCCTAGAACCAAAAACGTACCAAATAGACCACCCGTTAAGTCAGTAGACTGTTTTCAGCCGTTTCAGCAGTTCGGTCGAGCGAAAACGCTGTTTCTCAATTATTTTCGATTTTAGGACAGAGCAGATTTCGTTTAGCCGTTTCTCCCTCATACGAACTCGAATTCAAGCGATTCTTTTTCCTAAATTCATCTAAAATCATGCACTTCCATATTCTGCAAAAATATTTGTACTTCCTGTACTGTTAAATTTTGCCATTGTTTTCATTGCATTCGCTTGGTATTCTCGTAGAGCACGATGTTGCTGACCCAGTTGAGGAGGAACCAGAGGAGTACCAGGAAGTCCAGAAGCAAGGCAAGCACCCCCTTGATCAATTGCTCCTATATTTCAAACTTACAAACTATATTGATTGCAAACTATTATGAATGCGATGTTTTACTTAGAAATGTGTGGGATTCTTGGGTAGTTAACCTCTTGTTGCATATGCCTTGTCCTTGTTACTTGAGTATCCTGAATTCCTTGTCACTTATGTTGCCACTGAAAATTTGGGTTCATGTGGTTGGGAGGATGTCAATAGGTATGCTTAGTTTGCTAATTAATCAATGCTGCTTGTTACTTGATTTTGGGATGTTGGAGAAATGAAGCATTTGCGAAATTATGGAAACGAACAGTGGGTAATTTCCCTGTGCTCTTGGTGGAAAACAAAAACTGAAAACATGCTTTTGACTTGGGCGAGTGGATGTAGTGTTTGGTGCCTTGTTTGTGGTACCGATTAGGTGGTTGTCTCGCCCGGGTCGCTAAGTACAGATTCTATGGTGTAGCTAGAACCAAGAAACATAGTACAAACCACATGTGGCTCCTATGGGGAGTCCCTGGCTCAGTATAATGTTGATACCTAGCAATAGACCCGCCGGTGGTAGTTCTAGGTCATTATTGTTGACATTGGGTTAGTGCGGGTTATGGTTTTTGTCCATGGCCCAAAGGTACCTTGATTATTGTTCAAGGGTGACCAGCACATCGTGTGAGCCTTGGGGTTTTGGGAGGCCTACCAACTCCCCAGGGATAGATCATAAGCGCGGGATATTGCTAGGTCAACGGTAGAAAGGCTTTGTCATTGATGGTGTGAGCCTCCTGTGTGGTAGCTCATATTGTCCTTGTCATGTGGGTACAGTTGTACACACTCTCGAGAGTTAAAACTATTCGAATAGCCGTGTCCTCGGTTATGGATGACTTGGGAAATTCTCCACCGTAGTAGATTTAAATTTTGGGAACTGTTTTTGGGAAAATCATGGTGCGAATGGGGAGTTCGCTGGGCTGGTTGTGGCAGCGTGTTGCCACAGTTGGCTGGCATGTGCCAGGAGCCTAGATGGTTGGAAACACTTGGGGTCAATGTTTACATACTTGATTTACTGTGCGGGCTTGATTTACGAAATTTCGTTGCAAAACCGCAATGTTTTCGCTATATATATTATGATTTATGCAAAGTGCAGAACCTGAACCATTCCTTGTTTATCTTCTCATATTATGGAATACCATTGCAAATACTAAAAGTCTTGCAGAGTACGTATTGTACTCACACACGCTTGTGTGACTTCTTTTTTTAGAGATGATTGAGGGGGACCCGACAATCGGGTACTTCTATGCAGCGGGTTTTGGAGATGACGACGATGGTGCTTACTAGGGCTTACCGGTCGGTTGCCTATGGGTGGGCAGAGGCACACTTGCTGGTTTTTGGTGCCTATATTATCTTGTTTCCACTGTTGAACTCTTTGTTATTTTGTTGTTCTATTTGGCCGGTCGGCCTCTATGTAATCGCTAAGTCTAGACTCTTGTACGACTTATATTTGGACTGCTGTGAGCTGAACCTGTGATGTATGGATTATGATGTCGATGTTGAATATGTGTGCTAGCAATTGACCGTGGGACTAGCATGGTACACACATAGGGTTCGGGGTCAAACCCGGGTCCGACAGCATTGGTATCAGAGCCATACCGACCAAGGTTAAGTCATAGTAAGCCATGTCGTTAGGTAGGTTTTGGTTTCGAAAACTCCTGTTCAAAACTCTCATCTATCTTCTAAAAACTCTAAGTAGTCATATTACCTATTTAGCATATCATTTTACTCTACTTACCTCCCTTTGGACAAAAGGTTTTGTCTTAAACTTATGCTTCAATGTTCAAAACTGCAACGGCTGCCCCTTTCTTTTGAAAAGCAGCGGCCCTAGCCCTTGAAAATGGTTTCAAGTACTTTTGAACATTAGTCCTAAATGGTTTTAAAAAGTCATTAAATCTTATTGAAAAGCTACTGCAAAATGTTTGCAAAAGATGCTACAGCAAAATCTAAACTTCTATCTCCTTACCTACTGTCATTTGGTTTGAAGATGATCTTTGTGCTGCATGCTAGACGTTATTAACATTATAGGTTAAGGACTTAAGGGGGGTAGCAGTACTGGGATGGAAAGCGTTGCATCTTCCTTTCGTTCTCGTTGTTTATCTCTTGCCGGTTGTGCGATATACTTGTTATGTTCACATCACCCATGCTTGTTTGTAATCTGAAAACTAATTGCTAAAACTTGTGAAAACTAAGGAATATATCATATATCACTGACCTCATTTAGTTTTACTACTAACCTGCCCAACATTCATTTCTGAAATCATGATTTTCGTTGTTGCTAACTTGTTGCAGATGGCTGAGTGGGTTGTTTGCCATTGGACTAGTGACGCCGGCCCCACCAGTTTGCTACGTGATTTGTGGAACATGCTACAGCGTGCACACTATCACCACCCTCTTGAGTATACGGTTGCTCACACCAACATTGGTCCTGCTTCAGTTGAGTACCGTGCACGAGTTCTTATACTCGCTAGGGCTTATGTTGGGAGCCAGCCCTTGGAGTTCACCGGCTATGGCTCCTCCCTCCACAGAGCCATCAACGATGCTGCCTACATTGCTATGGCACACATACTGCACCTCCATGTGGAGTTGGCTACACAATACCCATACCACCCGGCATGCCCTTTGGGAGAGGAAGTTCACCTCTATCTCTCAGCTGAGCGTGAGCCAAACCATGTCCTTCGCAACTTGGCGGAGTACGTGCTCTCCTCAGATCGTTACCACCGTGTCATCAGCTTGGAGCTGCGGCAAACTCGTGGGCGCATCGCTCACCTGGAACGCCTCATTGAACCTTATGTCCGTATGGGCCAAATTCCCCGCATCGAGCTATACGGTGTGGACAGTGGTGGCTCTAGGAATTTTTTGTTGGGTGGTCCTTCTTGACTTAAGAAATGTAATATACATATATAAAATTAAGTCAAAATACGATACAAATATAGCGATTGTATCTCAGAGCATCGTAAATTGTTTAAAATCAGCATTTAGGTTCGAATTTGCAAAAGTTAAAACATAGATATCTCACTGCAATTTGCACCACAAATTAAAGAGACAAATTGCACCACAAATTAAAGAGACAAAGAAATAAATTCACACTGCAATCTCACCAAAAACAGGAAGTTAATTTTTCGAGTAATTGACGACCGATCAAAAGCTAGATATCTACTTTATTCCTGCTCTCTCGTTCTCTCGTTCTCTCTGTTTATATATATGTACTGCAGTACTCAGTGAGAGATGGAGGCCGAGGGGATCTAGTACTTAGGAGGCGGCCGAGCCAGGAGGCGGCAGCGACGGGCGGGAGTCGGGACGGCGACGCGTCGCCGGCGGTTGGCGCTGCCGGCCTACGCCTTGTGCCAGTGCGCCGATGACCCTGCCTAGCTGGGTGCCTGGGCACCGGACGGGGAGCCCCGGAGGCGGACGACGGCGCCGATGCTCCCTTCCTCCTTGGCGGCGGCGCGGCGCGTGACCGGTGGCCGACCGGCAGGCGGCGACGAGTGGCGGCGGTGGGCGGCGCGGCGCCGATGCGCGATGCGGGAGTCGGGAGGCGGCGGCGCGCGATCGGCGGGGCGGGCATGCGACCGGCGTGACGGGCACGGGCGGCGCGGCTGCAGGAGTCGGGAGGCGGCGGCGCCGTTCTGGTTGGTTCCTGCTTCTCTGCTGCTTCTAGTGGCTTCCACGACCTAATGGGCTAGGCTGCAGTAGTGGGCTGTTCAGGTAGTGGGCCAGTTTTCTAGGAATGGGGTACTTCTGGGCCAAATTCTAGGGTGGTCCAAGGCCCACCCGGACCACCCTCTAGAACCGCCACTGGGTGTGGAGGATATTGCTGCACCTGCCCCTGCTGCAGCACATAGGCCTACTGCTGCTCCTACCCATGCTTCTGCACCTGTGCCAACACCCGTTGCCCAAGAGCCGATGGTAGTACTAGCGCTGCCTGCTAACCCGGTGCCCTGCTCAGCTGCTCCAACTCGCACTACATGCATGACAGCTGCAGAGTATCGTGGCCTCTTCAAGCCGGTTGAGTCTGAAAGCTCATGTTCAGCTCAGCGACGTCGGGTCATCGCCCCTGCTCCCACATGGAGGTGATATATAGGAGCCATTTGTACCCGCTTCACCAGAAGATGGTGATATATAGGAGCTTAACCAGGAGTAGGTCTTTCACAGTTGGTAGAGCTCACTAGTAAGTGGTGTTTTGTAGTGTGCGAGTAGTGCTTTTGCTTCCGGCCATAGGTGTGGGTGGCCGTGATGGATGATGAGGTGATGTAATGCATGGTATTGTGCCGTTAGCTGCTTGATTCACTCAGCCCATGGGCTTTGTATGTTTGTGAATCGACTAAGGCTTGTCCTATGTTTATGTACTGTAAGACTTAAGTGTTTCAATGTGGCTTAATGGATCTTATTTGTACTTCGGTTGACATTTTATTTGGAATTTTTTTGTCCTCTATCCGAGTGGCCCATATGCTTGTGATGAGGTACCCGGGGCCCATGGCCTCCATAGCGTGCTTGTCTTCTTCTTGCCTAGGTCTTCAATTGGCTTCTTTCCAGCCCTCTTGGAGCTGGGTTGGGCGGCAGAAGGGCTGGCTGGCCGCTTCTTCGATTTGGTGGCCAACTGATTTTGGGAGTCATTGTCAAACTCCACACAGTCCCGCAAGTGTTTCGATGACATACATCATACATTGCAGAACAATCCAAGACATATATCCAAAAATATTCATCATAGAAGGATGACAATACAATATCAATCTTTCAAGATTACCTGTGGCTGAGGTCTGCTCTAGCTATAGAGCTTGGGGGAGCATTCTTCGTCCTCAGTCTCCACTACCCCATTGACCAAGAAGCCGAGCAAGGTATCAGTAACCTTGTTCTTGTCAGCTACGTCGGGGTATTCACGGCTGGGGTCATCCTTGCCTTGGTAGTCCTAGCCAAAATGGCTCCTGGCCTTCAGTGGTCTAGTGCGGCGGTTGAGGAAGCATCTTGCCACCCAGGGACTAGTCAGCCCTGTGCTCTTCAGGAGGTCCATCTTCTCCATTAGCTGGTATACTTGCCCCATTTCCTCGTAGGTTGGCACGACGACTAGGACGACAGGACAGTTGGTGGTGAGCAAGAGAAAGGGAGCAGAGAGGGCTCAAGGTCTGAGCAGTAAAACCACTTTCTATGCTAGCCCTTGAGAGAGGTTTTCAAAGGAACGTTGAGATAAGTTTTCTTCATCTCATTCCTAAGTTGGAGACCGGCCCCTCCAATGGTTTGGATCTTGTTCTTGGATGGCTGGGGCTTGATGTGGAACAAGTAACGAAAAAGATTGAAATGGGGCTTAACCCCCAAAAAGGCTTCACACAAGGTGGCGAAGATAGAGATGTGCAGGATAGAGTTGGGATTCAAATTCACCAACTCTATTTGATATAAAGATAGAAGATGGCGAAGGAAATCCGAGGAAGGGAGGGCAAGACCGCAATCAAAGAACGAAGTGAAGATAACAGTCTCACCAGATTAGGGCACCGGCATAGACTCCCCCTCCGCGGTGCACCAGTGGATGACATCTTGTCATTGCAACATCAACCGCTTCTCCAGTAGCTTTAGCTTTACCAGGCTGCAATCCGACATTGGCCAGACTCCGGCGGTCATCTTAGGGATCTCAAATGGGGCTTCGGTATCGGTGGAGGCAAAAAGATTAGGGGGAATGACATGTGGAGGCTAGGAATGGATGCAGCGGAGCAGAATCAGGCGAGTCTCGAGTGGGGGCATAGGCTTCAGCGAACTCTAGCGAGGCGGAAAGCGCGAAATTTGGGCGCGGAAACTGGAAGATGAAACGATTGGTGGATTAGAGAAGAAGGAGGAATCTTTTCTCTCTCCCCGCTTTATAAAGCCAGTCTGATAAGTGGGCCTAGGCTGATTAATTCAGTACTGGGCCACAAGATATGAGTTTCTAAATGGCGTGCACTATTGGGTCGATTGTTGACTGTGTTAAAATCACAGTACATATGCTATTTTATAGAAATCGATTAAATAATTAGATATGCTTCATGAAAGCCTAATTGTTGGACATATGTATTCAGCTATCTAAATTATTCACCAGGTATTGAGGATATATCCTTAAAAGGATCAACAGCTGGTCTTCATTAAAATTGGGGATGCAGGTATCTCTCAAGTACACCTAACTACATATTGGGTTAAAATCCATGAGGTGGTACTCGGCTTACATGCTTAGCCAAAAATTGCCCTGAGCAAAAAAATTTTCCAGCTGATATGATGCTGAAGAGTCTAACTTCCGAGTAGTATATAACCCGAGAAAGACTAAAAGGTTAAAGATCTTTGACTTTATGTTTAATTGTTTCACAATTAAGCACAAAGTCGGGGGCTACACCTAATAGGTGCGCCTATTCGGCGCACACTATTCAAATTTTTCTACAAAGCCCTTCATAGCCTCATTGCCAACCAATATGAAGCAGAACTTGGAGAAGAAGCACTCAGACAACGAGTACTCGGGAGCAAAGCACTCGGGAAGCTTTCCCTAAGGAGGATGAGCACTCGGCATCAGTTGTGACTCAACTATGAAGGTCTCAGAGGCTGCTGTGGAGGCCATGGGCCCCGGGTACCTCATGAGAAGCATTAAGGCCACTCGGACAGAGGATGGGCCTAACCTTGTAATTAGGGATACAATAGGACTTGGCATGTATTACCTTGCACGACAAGGAAAGGATGAAGTCCTAGTCAGGCACGTTGTATTCCTAGAAGGAAATCCCTTGGTCAGAGTGCAACTGGGATTCCTACCCAGTAACCCTGTCTCCTCTGTATATAAGGGGAGGCAGGGCGCCCCCTGAGGGCAGAGTATCATAGAATAGCGAAATCTCACTAGAGAAACCTCAAAGGCAATAAACAATAGCTGGAAGTAGGGTATTACCTCACCTCGAGGGCCTAAACCAGGATAAATTATCTTGTGTTCCTTTGCAATCCATCAAGCTTAGGTCTCACAAGTAGCCCCATATTCTTATTGCTAGTGTAAAACATCGACAAAACAGTACTGGTATAAAAATGTACAGTACCCAATGACACATAATCAGTACAATAATGGATGTACGATACTAATTAAATGAATAGGGTGGTAATAAAAAAATGCATAAATAAAACAGTGGAAATTTAGTAGTACCCTTTGTTTAGAATATTTCATTTTCGGAAGGGGAGTCAAACCAAACAGTTTTCCTTGTACTGTAACTTGCTTAGTTTAAAAGAGAAAGGAGAAATAACAGTTCTAATTTTTAAACCCTTTTTCAGACGGCTTCTTGAGGGTACCAAGGGGCTCATCCTACAGTCAAGAAGTCTCTGATACCAACTTATCACACCTAGAATTTCCATCCAAAATTCGGGTGATTTATTTTGCGTAAATCCTCGTCCAAGAATCAATCGAGGCACAAATAACATAGTTGATATGAAAGTAAATGTCTTACATAAATCGATTGTATTTATTATAGAGGCAAATGGAACCTCTGAAAATAATAAATAATAAAGCAGTGGAACAAAACAAATAATAATGTGACAATTTCAAATCTACAGGCGCTTGACTAGGCTCCCACTCAGTGCTCCATGAATCCCTTGTCACTGAAGTACTCCTCTGATGATGATTGTTGATTGCAAGGTGGGTACAAGGAAAACTCCACAAGCCACATAGCAAAGATGCAAGTGCACAAGTATACAAAGATAGGCATAATAGGGCTCATTTGCATAAACAACATTTAATAAAGCATTTAAGAGAAAGTGGTAAAACGAGTAATCATTAAACAATATTAATCATTGTTCTACGCCCTCCAAGGCAATACAGGCCGAACCACTCCCAACCTAGAGCTACACCAATTCATATCCAAATTAATTTCTTATAAGTGGGACTAATCACAAAAAACATTGCTAGGCCGCCCATTAACCGCGGGCATGGCTATTCGAACAGTTTTACTCTGGCAAGAGGTGTACCAATTTACCCACAAGACACAACTGCACAACATGTTACCGTGTGCCTCAATACCACCACGGTACCTCAGAAAGGAGTTTTGATAGGACCATCCATGTAACTCGCACAATAGGAGAGCCACCCACTGAGCCACCTGTCTCTGGTAGGGTTGATTAGGTTCCTAGGTAGGGAGATGGCCTAGCACCCAAACCATGGACTTATGACTGCCATGTGTGGAGGCCATAGGCCCCGGGTACCTCACCACTAGCATATGGGCCACTCAGATAGAGGATGGGCCGAATCATGTAGTTAGAGATAAGATAGCACCCGGTAGACTTTGCCTTGTACGATAGGGAAAACATAGTCTTAGTCGGATAAGTTTCTATCTCTAAGAAGGAAATCCCTTGGCCGTATCCGGCTGGGATCCTTATCCTGTACCCCTGCCCCCTAGTATATAAGGGGAGGCAGGGCGCCCCTCAAGGGACACGAGATCACGAGATCATTAATCGACACAACTCCTCAGAGGAATAACACCACAACTGGACATAGGGTATTACCTCACATCGAGGGCCTGAACCAGTATAAAATCTCTTTGTGTTCCTCTGCAATCCATTGAGTTTCCCCTCGCCGAGTAGCCCTATAGTTGTATTGCTGGTGTAAAACATCGACACCATCGTGGACTTATGACTGCCACAACACGCCCTAGTGCCTCCTATTGAACTCGTCACACTTCAAATCCTGCCATTACCCATTCTAGCTTCTGGTTAGTACGGGTATTATTTCGCAACAAGTAGTCCATGAACCGATCCTTAATTGTCATGAGCACCACTAGCAACATCATCATTCCATGTGCTCACAACCCACCATTTAGTCAAGTTTTAGTTGACCATTAATTATCCACACACGACCTCGGTCGTCAACCATATTATCATTTCATGTTAATCAGATATCATGAGTAATAGTTAAGTGATAGCCCATAAGTTCCACTATAGTTTCTAAGCATGGCTAAGCGGGGTCCTAGAGTTATTATAGCGAACCAGTATTTAAAGCTAGCTGGTCACATTATCCCATAGGTACAACTAACAGGGAATCAAAACAATAGGGCCATAATCAAGGAACAGGGTTTCCCTCCCGATGACATTGTAAAATAAATGCACATTTGAAGGAAAACATAGCTTTAAACCATAGGTATAGCATGCTCAAAGTTGATTAGGATTTATGTGACTTGCCTTGCTACTCTATAAAAGCTTCAGAACTCTCCTCGTGAAATCCTGATTCTTTCGAAACATCGGCGGCTAAAGGCAATAAACAAAAACAAGGAAAACAATACATAAGCACACATAAATAGTACAACATTATATTTTTAATGGGTAGTTCTTGATTTTTAAAGAATTATGCAAGTTGAATCACCCCAAATAGTGTTAGGATGAATTAGTTATGAATTTCTAAAGTTTACAGCATACTTCATGTGTTAAAGAATTATTAATCTATTTATGATGCCAGCCCTAAAGGAAACAGAGGAAAAGCCAGTGGCTGACATGTGGGTCCCACCGGCAGAGAGAGAGGAAACCGGTGCACCGTGGACCGGGCGCACCGAGGGGCTGGATAGGGTATGGACAGCTGGGATTAAACTACGGATCAGATCTAACGGCTAGGACTTGATCAAGGAAAACAGACGGTTGGGATTGAATCTGACCGATTTGATCTCTCGGGAGGCTGACTGGGCAGACACATCGGACAGAGGGGCTGAGGTGGTACTTGCGTGGTGCTGACGTGGCTGCCACGTGGGTAGACCGGCGGCGGTGGCACACAATCCGATGGTTGACGGCAAATGGCGGTGCAGCAAGGCATGACGAGAGCACCAGAGAGAAGAGAGGATTGTGGCGATGCTTACCGAGGCAAGAATGGTGGGGATTGGCAATGCAACATGGCTGGTGGCGAGCTCCTTGTGGCAGAGATCCTCGGATCAGCGGTTTCAGTGGCGCTACGCGATCCTAGGTGAGAGAAAGAGGGCGGCCAGTGTTTGTCTAGGTCCTGCGGTTCCAGTGGTGGCGTCAGTGACCACTGGTGGTGGCTGGAACATCAATGAGACTCAGTTGAACTGTGGCAGTGGCGGCAGCATGGCAAAACAGCATGACGCAAGGGCAATCTAGGGCGAGTGAGCTTGGACGGCGGCGGGAGGAGAGAGAGGGGCCTGGGGGTCCTATATATAGCCCTGGGCGGAAGAGATCAGCTAGGGTATGGCGGGGCTGCAGCTGCGGGTTTCTAGAGCTACGATTCCAAGTCGGAGAGCTCCAAAACTCCAAACCCAGGCGAGATTTGCCCCGATTTCTTAGGGATTTGGTGGAGGAGGAAAAGGGGTGTCAATGTTTTGTATCGGCAATAATAATATGGGGTTACTCGTGAGACCTAAACTTGATGGATTGAAAAGGAACACGAAACAATTTATCCTGGTTCAGGCCCTCGATGTAAGGTAATACCCTACTTCTAGCTGTTGTGTATTGCCTTTGAGGTTTCTCTGGTGAGATTCTATTCTACCACAGGTGATGGCAACGGGGTGCCCGATCTTCCGTTAGGTAAGGATAACTCTCGATTTGGTGGAGAATTGACACTCACGATCCGGCTTCTAATCACCAAGACACGAACCCTGCAATCGCAGCACCACGACTCCTCTTGTTATCAACCGTGCGCTACCCGGTTGACCTCTCCACGAAGGCTAATCCCTGCATGCGAATCGAAGAACACAAGCAAGAACAAGGAAGATTGCAACTCAACTTGCAGATGAATGATTATACTCTCGAAGTTGGGGTCTCACAAACCGATAAATGGCGAAACTGTTCAAAGATAGATTAATCTAAGCAAAACCCGCCTCTAAATGGTGCACTCCTCACTCAGGAGGAATTTTGACGTGGGATCAAAACCATCTGAAAGTAGACTCCATAAGCTTTCCAACAAGTACTCATGGGCCCAGAGAGTCCTTCTGGATCAGCGGCTAGGTCCATTTGAAGTTGATGCTGTCAGGAGGCCCAAATCCGAATCCAAAACATGCAGAACTTCATCTCTTGCTTTCTATGGGCCAAAAAGTGATGTGGTGATGTAGGAGTAGACTTGGGTAAGGTCTTGGTTTGGTCCCCAATCAACTTCATTGATCATCCATGCATTCCTTGCGCTCGGTCTCTTTCCCTGCACCCAAGCAAGTATCTCTGCAAACAAGAACACACAAAACTCATGCTGCAGTAACGGCTGTTCAAATATATAATGCGTAAATCATACGTAGAAAGCATGCACCTTTGGTTGATGAATACATAAGGTTGCTAGGGTCATATCCGAGCTAGTGATGTCCTCATCACCAGGGGGCACCTTGCCTCTCCTTATATACCAAGGAGGCAAGGTTACAAGGTAGGAATCCCAGTCGGACTTGACCAAGGAATGTCCTTCTAGGAATACAACATACCCGACTAGTACTATATCCCTTTTCTTATCATACAAGGTAATATTCACCGAGTCATGTCGTATCCCTAATTATAGGATTAGGCCTATCCTCTGTTCGAGTGGCCAGAAAGCTTCTCATGAGGTACCCAGGGCCCATGGCCTCCACAGTAGCCCCTGAGAACTTCATAGTTGAGTCACAGTTGGTGCCGAGTGCTCATCCTCCTTGGTGAAGATTTCCCAAGTGCCTTGCTCCTAAGTACCCATTGTCCGAGTACCTCTTCTCCAAGTCCTGCTTCATATTAGTTGGCAACGAGGCTATGAAGGGCTTCATAAAAAATATAAATAGTGTGCACCGAATAGTCGCACCTATTAGATGTAGCCCCTAACTTTGTGCTTAATTATGAAACAATTAAACATAAACTCAAAGATCTTTAACCTTCAAGTCTTTTCCGAGTGGTATATTTCTCAGAAATTGGACTCTTCAGCATCATATCCGCTGAAAATATTTTTGCTCAAGGTAATTTTGGCTAAGAATGTAAGCTGAGTACCACTTCATGGATTTGTACCCAATATGTGGTGAGGTGTTCTTGACAGATACCTATATCCCCATTTGTAATGGAGACCAACTATTGATCCTTATAAGGATGTATCCTCAATGCCTGTCAAATAATTCAGATATCAAAACACATGCGTCTAGCAATTAGGCTTAACATGAAGCATAGCTAATTATTTTGATCGGTTTCTGTAACATAGCCTCTGTACTGTGATTTTAACATAGTCAGTGATCGGCCCAGTAGGACATGCTATTTAGAAACTCATATCTTATGGCCCATTACCGAGCTAGTCGGCCCAAACCCACTAACTTAGCGTTGGCCTTATAAAGTGGCAGGAGAGAAAAGATTCCTCTTTCTCCCCCAATCTGCCAAATTGCTTCATCCCCTGAAACCGTGCCCAAATTTCGTGCTCTCCGCCTTGCTAGGGTTCACTGCTGCTCGCGCTCCTGGCTTGAAACCCGCCGAGCTCCATTTCCTAGCGTCGATTCCCAGTGCCCTAGAACTTCTCTGCTTGGTTCCTCATCTCCAGCAATGCCGAGGGCCCCGACAGATCCCCAACATGTCGTCCGAAGTTTGGCCGGTGTCGGACTGCAGCACGGTGAAGCTACGGATTTTGGAGAAGAAGATGATTCTACAGCAACAAGAAACCATCAACTGGCATCCAGCCGAGGGTGAGTCCATCCCTGCTCCAAACCTAGGTGAAACCATGGTTTTTACTTCATTCTTTGACCGCGGTTTAGCTCTTCCGTCTTCTGATTTTCTCCACCACCTCCTTGCCTTCTACCAAATTGAACTGGTGAATCTCAACCCCAATTCCATTCTTCAAATTTCTATCTTTGCCACTCTCTCTGAAGCTTTTCTAGGGGTTAAGCCCCATTTCAATCTCTTCAGATACCTCTTCCACATTAAGCCCCAGCCATCCAAATCCAAAATCCAAACCATCGGGGGGCAGGCCTTCAGCTCAGGTCTGAGATGAAGAGGGCCTATCTCAACATCCCCCTAAAAACTTCTCTCAAGGGGTGGCATCGAGAGTGGTTCTATTGCTTGAATCCGGAACCCTCTCCCCCCTTTCACAGGCAATTCCCCAACTATCCTGCAGAGCTGGTCCTCCGTGCCATCGCATGAGGAGATGGGATGGGTCTACCAGCTGCTGGAGAAGATCGATCTGCAGAAAGGGAAAGGGTTGACTGGTCCCAGGGTGGCAAGATGTTTTCTAAATTGCCAAACCCAACCACTGAAGGCCAGGAGCCACTTCAGATTCAACTACCAGGGAAAGAATGATCCAAGCCGGGAATATCCCAACTTCATTGACAAGAACAAGGTCACTGACACTTTGTTGGGCTTCTTTGTCAACGGAGTTGTGGAGACCAAAGACGAGGAACAAGCTCCTAAACCCTACTGCAAGGGCAGGCCCCAGACAAAGGTAACATGCTATGTTGCTGTTAACTTGATATCCACCTGTGATGAATGCCATGAATGTTGTCCAGCTCTGCAGTGTGTAATAGATAATATCCAAACATTTGTAGGACTACGAAGAATTTGGTTCTGATTCCCAAGACCAATCTGCCGTGGGATCCAGGAAACGCCCAGCCAACCCTTCAGCCGCCCAACCCAACCCCAAAAGGGCTGGGAAAAGACCAGCAACTGACCAGGGCAAGAAGAAGGATGTGCCGATTAAGGCACTTGGGAGCCTGAGGATCAAGGACACCAGTAGCACCGCCCTAGGCCTTCCATCCCCAAGATAGCACCGCCGAGTGCCGCGACCCCCCAGTCAGCCACGTTCGGCACAGCACCGACTAGGCCAATCTCGCCTCTACCAACTGCCGCGCTGATGAGCCCTACAGTCGATAGTTCTCCACTGCCGAGCAGGCTATCCAGCCCCTCGCTGACTTCCTCCACCCCCAGCGCACCTAGGGGGAAATTTAAAACTTCCAAGAGGTATGAAAATCTTCAATCTTCAAAGAGACTTGAACATTCTTTCTTGAAGGTTGTATATTTTCTATAGGAAGCCGAGTGACACCAACCCCAAGGGGGCAGCGCCACCAACCCTCATGGCAGATCCCGCCCTAGCTGAACCCGAACCAGCCATGCCACAGGCCAAGCCAGAGATCGCCCCAGCCCCTGAAGCTGAGGTAATCCCACCAGCTGAGCCACAAGTGCTAGCCAGCCAGGACGTCGCGGTCGAAGCCCTAGTCCCTGAGCTCGTCTAGGAAGCCATGCCGCCAGTTGAGCCAAGGCCTAGGACTCCATAACCTCCACTATCGTCTTCTTCTAATGAAGGCAATCTCCCCAGACTTGATGCTCCCCCGCCAGTCTTCCCCTGGACATTTTACTAGGTTACTCCAAAGGGGGAGGATGAAAACTTCGAGCACGACGAGCAAGCGGCCCAGAGAGAAAGGGTGAACATGATGTATGCCGCCATTGCTGTGTCGAGGGAAATCCAGGTACACGGTCAATCTTGCTGTGTTTGCTGATTGGCGATTTCTTAGAGTTTTGCATCCTTGTTGTTTGTTTTGCTTGACTTCGATACTTCTTGAGCAGACGGTGGTCGATTGGTCAGAGAAGATGGGCAAAGCCCTGACTGAACTTGCCCCTCAGCTACTCCAGCTCCGTCAGCTCCAGGTGGCCAAGGACGACCAGGAAAGAACCATCAAAGAGAGGGGGGAGTGGCTAAGGGTGTCAGTGGACAAGCTCAGGGGTGAAAACTGGGCTTAGGCTAGGACAATCAGAAGTAAGATTCTTTTTTGCCTGAGTGAACTTGAGTAAATCTTCCTGCATTAATGAGTCTTGAATGTCTTCTTGCTATAGCCCTCGAGTCAAATCTTAGTGTCCAGTCCCAGGAGATCGAGCGCCAGAAAAAGGAGTTGAAAGAGCTTGAGAAGGCTAAGTCGAAAGTAGACATTGACTATGTGAGTAAGTTACTCGTTCGACTGTGTGCTCAACCCGGTTAGGTGTCTTGGTTTGCTGATGTACTTGTCTATGTGTAAACAGCTTTCAAGGCCTACTCGTAGATCCAATTCAGCTCTTTTGCAGAAGAGTTAAAGGTCATAAAGGAATCGCGGTAGATCATTGTTGACTCCGTGAAGACCTTGCTTGACATCATGCAGCCGCAC
This sequence comes from Oryza meyeriana var. granulata, assembly GCA_003991445.1. NCBI lineage: Eukaryota > Viridiplantae > Streptophyta > Magnoliopsida > Poales > Poaceae > Oryza > Oryza meyeriana. The sequence continues at coordinate 133,704 of RYFJ01002224.1, forward strand.
CAGGCCGGATCCAACTCCAGCTCAATTGCTCAAGTAGCAAAACGCCTCGAGGAAGCTCCAGAGATATTAAAGAAGTACTCGAATAAGCGTGTCGCCATCGTGATTACCCAGGCCTTGGCCATGACCAAGTCTCTCTACCCTCGGGTAGATATTGAGGTTGTTGGTGAAGTCATTGCCAAAGGGACTACTCCAGAGCAGGGCTTGGAGCAGATTAGCTAGGTTAGGGCAATTACAGAAGCTATAGCCAAGGACTTGACTACGGAGGCCATGGGCCCCCGGGTACCTCATGAGATGCTATTGGGCCACTCGGAGAGAGGATGGACCTAACCTTGTAATCAGGGATACAATACGACTCGGCATACATAATCCTGTACGACCAGGGAAGGATATAGTCCTAGTCGGGAACATTGTATTCCTAGCAGGAAATCCCTTGGTCAGAGGCCGACTATGATTCCTACTCTGTAACCCTATCCCCCGGTATATAAGGGGAGGTTGGGCGCCCCCTGAGGGCAGATAGCGCAAATCTCACCAGAGAAACCTCAAAGGCAATACACCACACCTGGACGTAGAGTATTACCTCATCTCGAGGGCCCGAACCGGTATAAATTATTTCGTGTTCCTTTGCAATCCATCAAGTTTAGGTCTCATGAGTAGCCCCATATTATTATTGCCAATACAAAACATCGATAGTAGGTGCGTCAGGTAGGGACTTCGTCGAGATCATCTTCATCAAGCCTGATGGATCCAATCAAGGTAGTCGATGGCATCAACATCTTCCCCGGGCAAACTGCACGAGCAGCAGGAGGAGGAGGCACGACGACTGTGAGAACAACAGGAGGAAGAAGCAAGACGCTTGCACGCCGAACGTGATGCCCGTAACGATGATCTGCGTAAGGCCGGGTGGACTGCTCAACCACAAATCCTCCAAACCTGAGTCGGCGACCATGACGTCTTCGTAACACCTTAGCAAAATGTCGTAGCCGCTGCAACTCTACTGAACACGCTCCAGTTTGGGCCTGATCACCAGACCACCCCGACTATAGCAAGGATAAAAGCCATGATCACTGCTGTTGTATGTCAGCAACAACAACTGTTGAGCGATACCCTCATACCGACCAACCGATTGGCTTCTCCAACGGCGGTCTCATCCACCTCAACACGACGCCGAGTGGCTAGCTCCAGTCAGCCACACCTGGAGTCACGCCAGACGTCACTCGGCAACCCCAACACTAACCGGCGGCGTCAACAACAAAACAACCATCGGACCAACTAGGATCTCTGAGGCCGACTACGACGTGATCTTCGCCAAGACATCAATGCACGGCGCCGCGAATGTGAGGAAGATGAGCAGCGTCAACTGGAAGATGAGAATGAGCGCTTCAGCCTCCACCACGAGCGGTTTCACCACCGTAGTCAGAGCCAGAGTCCTCATTCAGATGAAGGAGTACCAGCCTTCACCCAGGAGCTGCAATAGGTCGATTGGCCGTCAGGTTTTTAGCCGACTGGAATTGAGAAATACGATGGGAAGACCAATCCCGAGTCCTAGCAAACAGTCTACACTCTAGCGATCCGAGCAGCTAGAGGAGATCACAAGGCCATGACTAACTACCTCCCAGTTACTCTAGCCAACTCAGCGAGTACATGGCTAACAGGACTCCCAAAGAGGTCAATTGGCTCCTGGGGAGAACTCCGGGAACGCTTTATTGCCAACTTCCAGGGAACTTACGAGAGGCCATCTTCTGAGCACGATCTCTATCAGTTGCACTGAAGGAAGAACAAGTCTCTTCGCGAGTTCATCAAGAGGTTTTCTGAGAAGCGAAATTCGATCCCAAAGATCAAGGATGAGGTCGTCATTGCCGCCTTCGGCAAGCGAGTCAAAGATGCCCCGTTCATCGCCAAATTCACTCAAAAACCTCCCGCTTCTATCAAGGCTCTTTTTGATATGGCAAACAAGTACACCGACTTGGCCAATGCGGTCACTCAGGCTCTCGATGACAAAAAAGAGCCCCGGCAGAAGGACAAGAAAGACAACGACAAGCCAACACAGAACAAATCCGGCAACCGCAAGCGGAAGTCGGATAACGTGGTGGCTACCATGGAGCGCACTCGGCCACGACCCCCAAGGAATAACAAATACCAAAAAGTGATGAACAGGCCATGCCCCTTTCATCCAAAGGGCAAGCACGTGGCTAAGGACTACTTTATGCTTAAGAAGTTTGCTTCCGAGTAGGCTTCAACATCTAGCGCTGATAAAGACAAGCCAAATTCGGGCACAGCTGGCGATTACCAAGATCCCCAAGCTAAGCTCAACCACATCTTTGGAGGGCCGACTACATATGAGTCCAAGAGGAAGTAGAAGCTCATAGCACGTGAAGTCAACTCGGTCTCTGTAGCAGACACCTCCTAATACCTGCGCTGGTCAGAAATGCTAATCACATTTGACCGCGCAGATCATCCCGATCTAGTTACTCATCCAGGACGCTATCCACTCGTCCTGGACCCGGTCGTCAGAAGCATCAAGTTGAAGAAGGTTCTCATTGATGGAGGCAGTGCTCTCAACATTCTGTTCGCCAAGACACTGGACGAGATGAAGATCCCTCGTTCAGAGCTATGGCCAAGTACAGCGCCCTTCCACGGGGTAATCCCCGGCCTGTCTTCTACTCCACTCGGATAGATAACTCTGCCAGTTACATTTCGCACGTGAAATAATTTGTGCACTGAGAATATCTGTTTCAAGGTTGCCAATTTTGAGACCACGTATCACGCTATACTCGAACGGCTGGCGCTAGCCAAGTTCATGGTAGTGCCACATTATACCTATATGATGCTCAAGATGCTAGGGCCAGCCGGAGTTCTTTCCCTTCGTAGTGATGTCAAGCAAGCCTTCACCTGTGACAAGGAAAGCTGCGAGCTAGCTCAATCTCAAGAAGCAGCAGTCGGGCACAATAGCATTCGGCTATCCGCTACAACTCCTTGCGAGGACGATCAGGTTCTGGCCAAAAAAGTAGCCAAGTCAGGAATTTCAGTGGATTCTGAAACCAAGAAGATCCCCTGGACCCTTCCGACCCCTCCAAAACTGCTCTAGTCACGATTGGACTCGACCCTAAATAGGAAGACGTGCTCGTCACCTTCCTCCAGGCGAACAAGGACATATTTGCTTGGAAACCTTCCAACATGCCTGGTGTACCAAGGGAGGTGATCGAGCATTCCCTCAACAATAGGCCAGATGCCAAGCCAGTCAAACAATGGCTATGGCGCTTCGTACAAGACCGCAAAGATGCTATTCGGGAGGAGATAACCAAGCTCCTTGCAGCCGGATTCATCAAAGAGGTCTACTGCCCAAATTGTTTGTTAAACCCTGTCTTAGTCCAGAAGAAGAACGGTAAATGGCACAAGTGCGTCGACTACACCAACTTAAACAAGGCATGCGCCAAAAATCCACTTGCTCTCCCTAGAATAGATCAGGTGGTGGATTCAACTGCGGGGTGTGAACTTCTTAGCTTTCTTGACTGTTACTCAGGATATCACCAAATCAGCTAGAAGGAGGAAGACTGCCTAAGGACTTCTTTCATCACGCCGTTTTGGAGGATACTACAATATCACTATGCCGTTCGGGTTGAAAAATGCTAGAGCAACGTATCAACGAGCAATTCAGCGGTGTTTACACACTCAACTTGAGCGCAACGTGGAGGCGTATATCGCTGATGTGGTGATCAAGACAAAGTCCTAGGAAGACCTCATCACCGACTTGGAAGAAACTTTCCAAAACCTTCGAAGATTCAAGATGAAGTTGAATCTGGAAAAGTGCACTTTCGGTGTACCGTCCGGCAAGCTACTCGGCTTCATCGTATCGTATCGAGGCATCGAGGCCAATCCAGAAAAAATTAACACCATCATGAACATGGCACCCCCAACTAGCTAGAAAGACGTCCAAAAGTTGACAGGGTGCATGGCGGCACTCAGCCGATTCATCTCCCGACTTGGTAAACAGGGCATGCCCTTTTTCAAACTACTGAAGAAAGCGGACAATTTTCAATGGACACGCAAAGCCCAGAAAGCGTTCGAAGATTTCAAAAAATTTCTCACATCACCACCAGTGTTGGTGTCACCTATGCCCCAAGAACCACTAATGTTATACTTGGCAGCAACTACTTAGGTAGTCAGCATGGTGCTGGTAGTCGAGAGATCAGAGCCAAGTCATATACAGAAAATTCAACGGCCAGTCTACTTCATCAGCGAGGTCCTAGCCAACTCCAAGATGAGATATCCTCAAGTCCAGAAGCTGTTATATGACCTACTCATCACTATCCGGAAGTTAGTGCACTATTTTCAGTCGCATCAAGTCACCGTTGTCACATCGTATCCACTCAGGGACGTCCTACACAATCGCGAGGCCACTGGTAGAATCTCAAGCTCTAGCCGACTTTCTAGCCAAGTGGACATAAGTTTAGATAACTACAAACATGGACAAGCTTCGACGGTTCTCTACAGATCGGCGGTGGCCGGGGCTGGCGTTGTGTTGATGTCATCCACCAGCGAAAAACTCAAGTACGTCCTCCAGATTCACTTTTCGGCTTCCCACAATGTCGCCGAGTACAAGGCACTTATCCACGGGCCCCGCATTGCCATATCACTCGGCATCCATCGATTGGTTGTGCGCGGGGATTCTCAACTCGTGGTCAGCCAAGCATGAAAGACTAGGCATGTCTCGATGATACTATGGTGGCGTATTGTCAGGAGGTTAGAAAGCTGGAAAACAAGTTCAACGGACTGCAGATAACTCATGTATTACAACAATACAACAATGCTGCAGACGAATTGGACAACATGGGATCCAAACGAGAAGTGGTCTTGACAGGGATTTTTGTTGAACAACTACTGGAGCTATCAGTCAAGAAGAAACCAGTGCTTGAATAGTCGGGAGCTGAACCTACCCCGGCAACAAATGAAGTACTAATCATCTCTCAAGATTGGCGGACTCCAGTTCTCAAATTCCTCTTGAACGACGAACTCCCAGAAGAATGCAATGAAGCCGAATGGATCATGCGTCAAAGCAAATGTTTCCTTGTAGTCAAAGAAGACCTGTACCGCAGAAGCGCATCCAGTGTCCTCATGCGCTGCGTCACAGCTGAGGAGGGCAAGTAGATTCTGCAATCAATCCACTCAGGTGATTGTGGCAACCATGTTGCATCCAGGACGTTAGTCAGAAAGGCTTACAGGCAGGTTTTTTTGGCCGACTGCAGTAACAGATGATAAAGATATAGTTCGCACATGTGAGGGATGCCAATTCTTTGCAAGACCAACACATCTTCCAGCTCAAGAACTTCAAACAATTCCAATATCTTGGCCCTTTGCAGTTTGGGGGCTCAACAAGGTTGGGCCGTTCAAAAAAGCGTCGAGGGGTTCACACACTTGTTCGTTGTAGTGGATAAATTCACAAAGTGGATTGAGGCAAAACCCGTTGCTACCATAATAGCGGCACGAGCAAAGGACTTCATTATGAGTATTTTATACCGATTTGGGGTTCCTAACCGCATCATAACGGACAACGGCACTCAGTTCACGGGCGGCATATTTCAAGATTTCTGTAACAATTTCGGCATCAAGATCTATTATGCTTCTGTGGCACACCCACGAAGTAATGGGCAGGTTGAGCGTGCCAATGGCATGGTCTTACAAGGTATCAAGGCTAGGGTGTTCGACTGACTACAACCATATGCAGGGCGGTGGGTACAAGAACTCCCATCCATTCTCTAGTCTCTAAGAACCACGGTTAGTCAGGCAACAGGGCAATCCCCTTTCTTCCTAGTCTATGGTGCTGAGGCTATGTTACCCACCGAGTTGGAGTTTGGCTCTCCGGGAGTTCGGGCCCACTCAGAAGACAAATCAAACAAAGCCTGATTGGTCGAACTCGATCAGTTGGAGGCAGTGAGGGATATCGCAACTATCCAGTCGACAAAGTATCTTCAAGGCCTGTGTCGTTATCAGAGTCGAAAGGTCCATACCACGCCATTTTGGTGGGAGATCTCGTCTTGAGAAAAATACAAACCACCAAAGACTGGCATAAACTATCCCCTCTATGGGAAGGGCTGTTCATTATCGCTGAGGTGACATGTCCGGGCACCTACCAACTGAAGATTGAAGATGATGCCCTTGTCAGCAACTCATGGAATATAGAGCAGCTACGTCCTTTCTATACCTGAGTTTTGTATTTCCTATATATATGTACAAAGTTTTTTCTCTGACTCACTACATCGCTTGTTTCAACCAAGTAGTGAGTTGGGGGCTGCATGAATTTTGTGCCTTGTTAATAAAATACGAGCTTGTTTTATCTAAGTTAAGAAGTTTTACAATGATTATGCTAAGTTTGCCCGAGTATAGCTTTTAGAAGTGAACGTTTTTTCTTAAGTTCCTATCAATCTACTCGACGTAGACTATATAGTCGGGTGAAGCTAATGATGACTAAGAATGAGCAAGTACTCAACAGCATTTTACAAGATATATACATGCTTTCACCAAGGTTATATAAACACCGACTGTATAATTGTTTTGTAGGTCTTTTGCAATTGCCTCTGCAATTGGCCTCGCCTGGCTGATCAACTCCAGCGCCTCTTCGGGTGTTGTCTCTTTGGCAAAACCCTCACCAATGGCCTCGATATCTACCCTAGGGTAGATTGATTTGGTCATAGCGAGGGTCTAGGCAACACCGACAGTGACACGATCATCCGAGTACTTTTTCAAGATGCTCGGGGCTTCGCTATGGCATGCCTACACCTGGGAGACTGTACTGGAGCTGGTCCTAGCATGGTGAGGCTTCATAATGTCAAGGAGCCCTATCACAGATTCGGCAAGAATCTCCCGTGACTCCTTGACAACCTTGATATCCTCTGCAAAGGCGTTGAATTGGGTTTGGGCATTGGCTTTCTAAGCTGTTCAGATTCATCGACAAGTATAATTCTTAGCCAAAAAATGCAGTCGGAGTAACAAGAAGAAGGGATAAGGTTATTGTCAGGGAGGAGGCTTACTCGCATAATCAGCCTCCACCTTGGCTTTAGCCTTCTCTAGTTCTGCTTTGGCCTTCACAACTTTCTTCAGCTTAATCTCTTGTTGTTTCCTCTCCTCTACTTGGGTTTTCAATTCAACTTCGAGGACTACAAATCAGAATAGTCAAGAACTCGAGATTGCAGTCAGAACTCAACAAGGCGGTCGGGAATCAATAAAGCTGGAGAGATATATTTGGGCTTTACTCAGGAGGATAACGCAGAAGACTTACTTCTGATCTTCTCGGCTAGTGCCCATTTTTCATCCCTAAGTTGATCTACTGCTCCCCTTAGCCAAGTTTCCTTTTCCTGGCTAGTCCGTTCCAGGACGTCCTTGGCGGCCTGGAGCTAGCCCAGTCATTGGAGATGGGGGGCGAGCTAGGTCAGGACCTTGTTCACTTTCTCTGAGCAGTCAACAATCTTCTGCTCAAAGCAAAGCAGAGCAAAACAGAGTCAAATGTAGGAGTACCAGATTAAAGAGAACCATCAAGAACTCAACATGGCAAGATTTGCTACGTACCTAGACTCCCCTGGATGCAGCGATTGCGGCACGAAGAAGAACTTCATGCTCTCTTGACGCGGCTTGTTCGTCATGCTCATAGCTCTCCGCAACTCCCTCAGGGGATACCCAATGGAACATTCTCGAGAAGCTGTGACGAGGGGATTCAAGCTGGGGGATGTCTACCTCATCAGAAGATGACAACGATATGAGTGGCAATGGGGTCCTGGCCCTAGACTTAGTGGCTACTGGGGCTTCAGCGATTTGCTCAGGGGTTGGAGTAGCAGCTTCAGCACTCACCCCTTGGTCGGCCGACACTAGTGGTCCTACTGTCAAGACTGCTTTAGCTTCTGCGGCTAAGTTAGCCTCTAGCTCGGCAGATGAACTTGTTGGCGCTAGCTCGGTTGGGGACAGTTCGGTAACAGGAGCAGCTGGCACAGTCCCCTTGGGATCAATGTTAACTCACTTCCTGCACAGTGAGTCAAATATCAAGATACTATCACATCATTCAAGATTCTTGGAAGATTGAAGACTGCTTACCTCTTGGAAATTTTGAACTTCCACGAGGGGGCTCCAGAAGTTATCAGCGGTGGAGAGCTGCTGGCTGTCAGGCCAGTCGATGCGACAGTTAGCGGTGGCATTTTACCTCTAGTCAGCTCTATCTCTGGCACAGCCGACTGGGGCGTCGAGATACTCGGTGGTGCTGTTCTTGGGCTCAATGTTGCTGATCGCATACTCGGCAGTGTTGGCCTTGGCCTCGATGTTGTTGGGGTCGATGTTGCTGAGCTCAGCAGTGCTAGCCTTGAGCTTGATGTTGCTGGCCTCGGACTCGGAGGAGAAGGCCTCAGGCTTGGCGGCCTGGGGGCTAAACTGGCGGGGTCTTTGATCTTCAGACTCCCCGATGCTGCGCTCGGCTTGCTTGCTCTTTTCTTACTCGGATCTTCAATGGGTTTCTTCCTAGCTCTCTTGGAGTTGGGTTGAGCAGCAGAAGGGCTAGCCGGCCTCTTCTTCATTTTGGTGGCTGACAGGGTTTGGGAATCATCATCAAATTCCTCACAATCCTATAAATATTTCAACAACATACATCATAGGACAATTCCAAACAAATGTCCACAGATCTTCATCACCAATGGAGAGCAATTCAAAATTAGCTTTTCAAGATTACCTGTGGACGAGGCCTTTTCTGGCTATAGGCTGTAGTGGCGTGCTCGGCATCTTCTGTCTCTACAACCCATTGACGAAAAAGCCGAGTGTGGGTGCCTTGGGCCCTGGTACCTCATGACAAGCATATGGGCCACTCGGATAGAGGATGGGCCTGGCCTTGTAATTAGAGATATAGTAATCCCTAGCAGACCTTGCCTTGTACGATAAGGAAAACATAGTCCTAGTTGGGTGCGTTATATCTCTAAGAGGAGATCCCTTGGCCGTAATCCGGTTGGGACTCCTACCTTGTAACCCTGTCCCCCAGTATATAAGGGGAGGCAGGGCGCCCCCTGAGGGTAGGTTGAGTTGGTTCACTAGAATCACCACCATACATCCTCAAAGGAATACCACCACAACTGGACATAGGGTATTACCTCACATCGAGGGCCTAAACTAGTATAAAATCCCTCTATGTTCCTTTGCAATCCACCGAGTTTCCATCTGCTGAGTAGCCCCATATTCATATTGCCGGTGTAAAACATCGACACCGAGCAAGGTGTTAGTCACCTTGTTCTCATCAGTCAAGTCCGGGTATTCTCGGTTGGGACCATTTTTGCCCTGGTAATCCCAGCTGAAGTGGCTTATCAACTTTAGAGGCCTGGTGCGGCGGTTCAAGAAACACCTTGCCACCTAGGGACCAGTTAATCCCAAGATCTTCAGTTGATCAATCTTCTCTATCAGTTGGTACACTTGGCCCATTTTTTCATATCTTGGCATAGAAGACCAGCTGGGCAGGACCACCAGAGAAGAGCCAGTGAAAGGGGGCAGAGAACGTTCGAGATCGGAGCAATAGAGCCATTCTCTATGCCAGCCCTTGAGGGAGGTTTTCAAAGGAACATGGAGGTAGATCTTTTTCATTTCATTCCTAAGTTGGAGACCGGCTCCCCCAATCACTTGGACTTTGTTTTTGGATGGCTGGGGCTTAATGCGGAACAAATACCGGAAAAGGTTGAAATGGGGCTTAACCCGTAGAAAACATTCACACAATGTGACAAAGATGGAGATTTGCAGAATGGAGTTGGGATTCAAATTCACCAACCCTAGTTGATAGAAGGACAAAAGTTGGCAGAAGAAATCCAAAGTGGGAAGGGCGAGACCACGATCGAAGAAAGAAGTCAAGGCGACTGTCTCACCAGATTGGGGCGCCGGCATAGATTCCCCTTCGGCGATGCGCCAATGGATGATTTCTTGTCGCTGCAGCATCAATTGTTTCTCCAAATACTTTAGCTTCGTCAAGCCACAATCCGAAACCAGCCAAGCTTCCGTGGACATCTCCAGGATCTTGAGCGAAACTCTCGGCATTGCTAGGAGTGGGAAGATTTGGGGGAAATACTATTGGAGGCTTGGGATGGATGTGGCGGAGCGGAATCGCACAAGTTTCGAGCGGGAGACGCCGGCTATGGCAAACCCTAGCAAGACGAAGTGCGAAATTTTGGCACGAAAGCTGGAAGACGAAATGATTGGCTGATTGGAGAAGATGAGGGAATCTTTTCTCTTTCTCCCCGCTTTTATAGAGTCTGTGCTAATAAGTGGGCTTGGGCCAGCTGAATCGGTACTAGGCCACAAGATATGAGTTTCTAAATGGCATGCTCTATAGGGCGGACTGCTGGCTGTGTTAAAATCACAGTGCAGATGCTACTTACAGAAACCGATTAAATAATCAGATATGCTTCATGAAAGCCTAATGGCCAGACACATGTGTTCAGATACCTGCATTATTTACCAGGTATTGAGGATACATCCTTACAAGGATCGACAGCTGGTCTCCAATAAAATTGGGGATGCAGGTATCTCTCAAGTACACTTGACCACACATTGGGTTAAAATCCAAGAAGTGGTACTCGGCTTACATGCTTAGCCACCGATTGCCAGGAGCAAAAATTATACCAGCTGAAATGATGCTGAAGAGTCTACATACTGTGTAGTATACTACTCGGGAAAGACTACAAGGTTAAAGATCTTTGACTTTATGTTTAATTGTTTTACAATTAAGCACAAAGTCGGGGGCTACACCTAATAGGTGCGCCTATTCGGCACACACTATTTATATTTTTCTATGAAGCCCTTCATAGCCTCACTGCCAGCTGACATGAAGCAGGACTCGGGAGAAGAAGCACTCGGACAAAAGAGTACTCGGGAGCAATGCACTCGAGAATTCTTCACCGTGGAGGATGAGCACTCGGCATCAGCTGTAACTCAACTATGAAGGTCTCAGGGGCTGCTGTGGAGGCCATGGGCCCCCGAGTACCTCATGAGAAGCTATTGGGCCACTCGAAGAGAGAATGGGCCAAACCTTGTAATCAGGGATACAATAGGACACGTCATACATAACCCTGTACGACCAGGGAAGGATATAGTCCTAGTTAGGAACATTGTATTCCTAGGAGGAAATCCCTTGGTCGAAGTCCGACTAGGATTCCTACTCTGTAACCCTGTCCCCCGGTATATAAGGGGAGGCAAGGCGCCCCCTAAGGGTAGATAGCGCAAATCTCACTAGAGAAACCTCAAAGGCAATACAACACAACTGGACGTAGGGTATTACCTTATCTTAAGGGCCTGAACCAGTATAAATTGTTTCGTGTTCCTTTGCAGTCTATCAAGTTTAGGTCTCACAAGTAGCCCCATATTATTATTGCCGATACAAAACATTAACACTGACGATGTAGACAGAAACATTTATGTAGTTGGTGTTCACCAAAAACAATGTATAAATGTTGTAGATTTTTTTGCTGTTTGTCGTTAAGTCTTGCCAAGTACTTGCTGCCTCTGAGCCATCATTAGCTTTACCCGACTAGATAGTTTACAACGAGTGAATTGAGATTAACTTAATAAAAATCGTTGACCTCTTAGGATTATACTTGGGAAAACTTAACATAGTTGTTGTAAAGCTTCATGACTTAGATAAAACAAGCTCAGATTTTATTAAGGACACCAGGCATGTATTAACATGTAGCCCCCGACTCATGACTCGGTTGGAACAAGCGACGTAGTGAGTCAGAGTAACTAACTTTATATGTACAAAAGGAGTACAAAATTCAGGCATAGAAAGGACATAGCTGCTCTATGTTCCATCAGTTGTTGAATAGGATGCCATCTTCTGTTTTCAGTCAGTAGGCGCCTAGACGTGCCACCTCAGTGATAATGAATGGCCCCTCCCAAAAGGGAGATAATTTATGCATTTCATTGGTGGTTTGGATTTTTCTTAAAATGAGATCTCCCACCAAAAAGACACGGCCACGAACATTTTGACTGTGATAACGACGCAGGCCTTAAAGATACCTTGCCGACTGGATAGCTGCGATGTCCCTTTCTTCCTCCAACTGATCTAGTTCGACCAGTCGGTCTTCAGTTGATTTTGCATCTGAGTGGGCCCGGACTCGTGGTGAGAGGAACTCCAACTCAGTTGGTAACACAGCCTCAGCACCATAGACCAGGAAGAAAGGGGATTGCCCTGTTGCCCGACTAACTGTGGTTCTTAAAGACCAGAGAACAGATGGAAGCTCTTGCACCCACCACCCTGCATATGGTTGTAGTCGATCGAACACCCTAGTCTTGATACCTTGTAAGACCATGCCATTGGCATGCTCAACCTGCCCATTGCTTCATGGGTGTGCTACAGAAACATAACAGATCTTGATGCTGAAGTCATCACAGAAATCTTGAAAAATGCCGCCAGTGAACTGAGCGCCGTTGTCTGTTATAATGTGGTTGGGAACTCCAAATCGATATATAATACTCATGATGAAGTCTTTTGCCCTTGCCACTATTATGGCAGCAACGGGTTTTGCCTCGATCCACTTTGTGAATTTGTCCCCAGCGAGGAACAAGTGTGTGAACCCTCCTAGCGTATTTTTGAACGGCCTGACCATGTCAAGCCCCCAATCTGCAAAGGGCCAAGAGATTGGAATTGTTTGTAGTTCTTGGGCTGGAAGATGTGTTTGCCATGCAAAGAACTGACATCACTCACATGTCCGAACTATGTCTTTAGCGTCTGTAACCGAGTCGGCCAGAAGAAACCATGTCTGTAAGCCTTTCCGACTAACGTCCTTGATGCAGCGTGGTTGCCACAAAAGCCCGAGTGGATGGACTGCAGTATTTGCTTGCCCTCCTCAGGTGTGATGCAGCACATGAGGACTCCAGATGTGCTTCTACCATAAAGGTCTTCACCGACTACGAGAAAACTTTTGCTTTGACGTTTGATCCGCTCGGCCTCCTTGCGATCTTCTGGGAGCTCGTCTTCGAGGAGGAACCTGATGATTGGAGTCCACCAATCTTGAGAGATGATTAGTACTTCATTTGTTGCTGGGGTAGGTTGAGCCCCCAACTGCTTGAGTACTGAGTTTTTCTTGACTGACGGCTCAAATAGTTGCTAAACAAAGATTCCAGTCGGGACCACTTCTTGTTTGGATCCCATGTTGGTGCAGCACATGTGTAATCTCCAGCCCGTCGAACTTGTTTTCTAGCTTACGTACCTCCTGACAGTAAGCCTCCATGTTGTCGTCCAGACAAGTCTAGTCTTTCATGACCTGGTTCACCACGAGTTGAGAATCCCCACGCACTACCAGTAGGCGAATGCCAAGTGATATGGCGATGCGGAGTCCGTGGATGAGTGCCTCGTACTCAGCGATGTTGTGGGATGCTGAAAAGTGTATCTAAAGGATGTATTTCAATTTTTCTCCGGTGGGTGACGTCAGGATGACGCCAGCCCCTACTCTGCCAAAACACAGAGAATCGTCGAAGAACATCATCCAGTATTCAAGCTTGTCGTTGGTGTAGCCGTCTGAACCTCTGTCCACTCGGCCATGAAGTCGGCAAGTGTTTGTGACTTGATTGCTGTCTGAGATTGAAAGACAATGTCAAACGCCATCAGCTCAAGTGCCCATTTAGTGATTCTACCGGTGGCCTCGTGATTGTGCAGGACGTCCCCGAGTGAATACGATGTGACAATTATGACTTGATGCGACTGAAAATAGTGCACCAACTTCCAGACAGTTATGAGTAAGCCATAAAGCATCTTCTGGACATGGGGATATCTTATCTTGGAGTCGATTAGGACCTTGCTGATGAAGTAGATTGGCCTCTGTACTTTTTGTATGTGCCCAGGCTTTGCCCACTCTATGACCAACACTGTGCTGACTACCAGAGAGGTTGCGGCCAGATACATCATGAGTGGTTCTTGGGGCATAGGTGATGCCAACACAGGTGGTGATGTGAGGAACTTCTTGAAATCTTCGAAGGCTTGCTGGGCTTCCAGCGTCCATTGGAAACTGTCGACTTTCTTCAGTAATTTGAAAAGGGGCATGCCCCGTTCGCCAAGTCGGGAAATGAATCAGCTGAGTGCTGCCGTGCAGCCAGTCAGCTTTTGTACGTCCTTCTGACTAGTCAGGGGTGCCATGTTCATGATAGCATTAACTTTCTCTGGATTAGCCTCGATGCCTCACTGTGATATGATGAAGCCGAGTAATTTTCCTGAAGGTACTCTAAAGATGCACTTCTCCGAGTTCAACTTCATCTTAAATCTCCGAAGGCTTTGAAAAGTTTCTTCAAAGTCAGCGATTAGGTCTTCCTTGACTTTGGTCTTGATTATGACATCATCGACATAAGCCTCCACATTGCGCCCAAGTTGAGTGTGAAGACACCGCTGGATAGCACATTGATACGTTATGCCAGGGTTTTTCAACCTGAACGGCATAGTGACATAGCGGTATGCACCAAATGGTGTGATAAAAGAAGTTTTTAGGCAGTCCTCCTCCTTTAGGCTGATTTGATGATATCCTGAGTAACAGTCGAGAAAACTGAGCAACTTGCACCCTGCCGTGGAGTCAACCACCTGATCTATCCTAGGTAGACCAAATGAATTCCTGGGGCATGCCTCGTTTAAGCCACGCACATGTGCCATTTACTGTTCTTCTTCCGAACCAAGACTGGGTCTACCAGCCAATCCGGTTGATAGACCTCTTTGATGAACCCGACTACAAGGAGTTTGGTTATCTCCTCCTGAATAGCATCTTTGTGGTCTTGTGCGAAGCACCGCAGTCGTTGTGTCGATGCTTTTTATCAGCAATAAATATATAGGGCTACTTGTGAGACCTAAACTTGATGGATTGCAAAGGAACACAAAACAATTTATACTGGTTCAGGCCCTCGAGATGCGGTAATACCCTATGTCCAGTTGTGGTGTCTTTCCTTTGAGGTTTCTCTGGTGAGATTTTCACTATGCCCTCAAGGGGCGCCTTGCCTCCCCTTATATATCGGGGGACAGGGTTACAGAGTAGGAATCCCAGTTGGACTCCGATCAAGGGATTTCCTTCTAGGAATACAATGTTCCTGACGAGGACTATATCCTTTCATTGTCGTAAAGGTTATGTATGCCGAGTCCTATTGTATCCCTAATTACAAGGTTAGGCCTATCCTCTGTCCGAGTGGCCCGAATGCCTCTCATGAGGTACCCGGGACCCATGGCACCGACAGCAGCCCCTAAGACCTTCATAGTTGAGTCACAGCTGATGCCGAGTGCTCATCCTCCATGGTGAAGAATTCCCGAGTGCATTGCTCTCAAGTACTCTATGTCCGAGTACTTCGTCTTCCGAGTCCTGCTTTATGTCAGCTGGCAACGAGGCTATGAAGGGCTTCATAGAAAAATATGAATAGTGTGCACCGAATAAGCGCACCTACTAGGTGTAGCCCTCAACTTTGTGTTTAATTGTGAAACAATTAAACATAAAGTTAAATATCTTTAACCTTGTAGTCTTTTCCGAATATTATACTACCTAGAAATTAGACTCTTCAGCGTCATGTCAGCTGGAAGAATTTTTGCTCAGGGCAATTGTTGGCTAAGCATGTAAGCCGAGGACCACTTTTTGGATTTTAACCCAATATGTGGTCAGTTGTGCTTGAGATATACCTGCAGCCCCAATTTTAATGAAGACCAGCTGTTGATTCTTATAAGGATATATCCTCAATACCTGGTAAATAATCAAGATACCCGAATGTATACACCCGGCTGTAGGCTTAGCATGAAACGTATCTAATTATTTGATTAGTTCTTGTAAAATAGCACCTGTATCACAATTTTAATGTGACTAGTGGGCGATCTAATAGAGCATACTATTTAAGAACTCATATCTTTGGCCTACTATCAAATAAGCTGGCCTAAACCGACCTACCCAGCACAACACTATTTTAGCATCGGTAACCTCAATCGGTCAGAGGAATCCTTATCTGCAAGCCTTTCTGACTTATGTTCTAGATGCAGCATGGCTGCCACAGATGCCCGAGTGGATATATTGCAGGATCTGCTTGCTCTCCTCAGGTGTGACGTAGTGCATGAGAACTCCGAATGCACTTCGACGATATAGGTCTTCTCTGACTATGATAAGGGTTTTGCTCCGTCGCTTGATTTACTCAGCTTCGTTGTAATCGAAGGATTGGGGTCTTCCAGTCTTGAATAATAATGAGCACCTCCGTAGATTCCGGGTTTGATGCTGCTCCCAATTGAAAGCTCCAGTAGTGGCTTGTTGCCATGTTTTTGCCAGATAGGTACCCGAGCGCTGCACTAGCGTAGGATTCGGCTAGCGACCCTCATGGGGCGTACCCTATCCAATAGAGTGGTACCCGAGCTCCGACTGGTGCTAGAGGTCAGTTATTAACCGAATAAAGTACCCGAACCTCGCATTAGTGTAGAATTCGGCTGGCGACCCTCATGGGGTGTACCTCACCCAACAGAGTTGTGACCGAACTCCGACTGGTGTCAGAGGTCAGTTATTAGTCAAATAAGGTACCCAAACCTCGCATTAGCATAGGATTCGGCTGGCGATCCTCATGGGGTGTACCTTACCCAACAGAGTGGTACCCGAGCTCCGACTGGTGCCGGAGATCGGTTAATAGCCCTCGTGGAGCATTCCAAGTGATTCTTGAAGCGTTGCACTCCAAGTGTATCATGGAAGACTGATCCAGCCCCCGAGCGTAGGAGATAGGCTCGTAGCCCTGAGTTCCTGTTATGCGTATCCAAAACTGGCCATGCATTATAAACAAATCAGATGAGTAGCATCTGATGAAGAAAACAATCACCTCAGAAAATTTATCTATTTTACAATAGATGTGAATACGTGTTTCTCCTCTTAGTGATATTAATTTTCCCCGAGTAGTTGACCCCTTACGTTTAAACATTCTGCCCGACTAGTCATAGCCCCCTAGCGTCGGGAGTCGGCTCATGGCTCTTTCCTAGACATGCATTTTGGGTGACTTGAGTTCGTCTTTCATGGAGCAAAGCTTCACGGATCGGAATTTATGCTACTCAAGTACTTTTGCAATCATTAAGAGCAAAAACAGAAAATGCACAGTATGTACACCTATTAGGTGTAAGCGGCTGCAGCATTGGTGAGGCCGAGTGAGGAATTGACGATCACATCCCCCTAGATCCGATCCCGACTGGCACTAAGCCGTACCTGAGTCAAACCATAGGGAAGTGAGTTGCCTCCGGGCCCATTCAGATGAGAATATCATATAAAGGAGAAAATATTTATCAGAAAGCGACTTAGCTGTTTGGTATTGCACAAGTTAGGAGTGGGGATGCCATCCTTGCATTTCAGTTTTTGAGCCCCCGAGCATGTCACTTATCATTCTGATAAGTTATAGGAGGTCGAAGATAGTTGTGACCAACTGCCACAATGAAGTCATCTGACTTGCGTTTGCAGTTCCTAGCTTTAGTTGGGGCCACGTCATTGGTGTCAATCCGCTCCTTTTGTCAGAGTGCCTTTTTGTCATTGAGGGCCTAAGCAACAGCGTCGGCCGAGTCAGCGTATTTGTTCGCCATGTCGAAAAGAGCCTTGACAGAACCGGGAGGTTTTCGAGTGAACTTGGCAATGAACGGCGTCTTTGACTCCCTCACGGAAGGCGGCGATGACGACCTTGTCCTTGATCTTCGGGATTGAATTCCTCTTCTCAGAAAACCTCTTGATGAAACCAGGAAGAGACTCGTTCTTCCTTTGATGGCACTGATATAGATCATACTCGGAAGATGGCCTCTCATACATTCCTTGGAAATTGGTGATGAAGCATTCCCGGAGTTCTCCCCAGGAGCCGATTGATCTCTTAGGAAGTCCTATTAGACATGTCCTCGCCGAGTCGACGAGAGCGAGTAGGAGTTAGTTAGCCATGGCCTTGTGATCTCCTCCAGCTGCTCGGATTGCCAGAGAGTAGACTGTGAGCCAAGACTCGGGATTGGTCTTCCCGTCGTATTTTTCAATTCCAGTCAGCTCGAAGCCTGATGGTCAGTCGACTTGTTGCAGCTCATGGGTGAAGGCCGATACACCTTCATCTGTGTGAGGACTATGACTCCGACTACGATGGTGAAAGTGCTCGTTCTCGTCTTCCAGTCGGCGTAGCTTGTCTTCCTCTCGTTCATGGCACTGAGCATTGATGTCCTACTGAAGGTCACTCCATAGTCGGCCTCGGAGATCCTGGTTGTCCCGACGGTTGTTTTGACACCGCCGGTTGTTGTTGGGGTTGCCGAGTGACATTTGGCGTGACTCCATGTGCGGCTGACTAGAGCCGGCCGCTCAGTGTCGCACTGAGGCGGATGAGACTACCATTGGGGAAGCCGACTTATTAGTCGGTATGAGTGTATCACCTGACTGTTGACGCTGCTGGCACGTAGCAGCAGTGATCATGGCTTTTATCCTTGCTATAGTCGGGGTGGTTTGATGATCAGGCCCAAACTGGAGCGTGTCCAGCAGAGTTGCAGCGGCTACGATGTTCTATTGAGGTGTAACAAAGACGTCGTGGTTGCCGACTTGGGTTTGAAGGATTTATTGCTGAGCAATCGGCCCAGCCCTGCGCAGGTCATCGTTGCGAGTGTGCAGGCGTGCTTCTTCCTCTTGTTCTTCTCGTAGTTAGCGGGCCTCCTCCTCTTGCTACTCACGTAGTCGGCATGCTTCTGAGTGGGAGCTGAACCCTTGGATATCATAAAGACTTCACGTGATGGAGAGAAGCTTACCAACCTGCTGTCCAACTTAGAGTCTGAGTCCGATTGAGAGTCAGAGTTTGACTGAGAGTCGAAGTCGGAATAGTTGAAGGGGGTAATGACGACTCCGACCTCCCTAGATCCAATCTCGAGCGGCTTTGGGCCATATCTGAGTTGAACCCTAGGGGATCGGGTTTGCCGCATCGGATGTTGATTGAACATATCCACGGCGTTGCTGAGTCCGAATGGAAGATTGACGATCTCTTCCTTTCTTAGCCCGATCTCGGCCGGCTCAAAACCGAGTCTGAGTTGAACACTGAAAGAAAGAGTTGTTCCTAGACTCGGGCATATTGGAGATCGCCGCAGCATGTCGCCGAAGATTGCTGCAGCGTTGGGTAGTCCGACCAGCGCGGAGTCGGCTTGATCCCTAACCGATCGGATCAAATTCGAGTCGGACAGTGATAAACAAGGTATCCTTAACTCCCTTGTGGAAGGCGGCGATGACAACCTCGTCCTTGATCTTTGGGATCGAGTTCCTCTTCTCAGCAAACCTTTTGATGAAATCGCACGAGACTCATTCTTCCTTTGATGGCATTGGTATAAATCATACTCGGAAGACGACTTCTCATATGTTCCTTGGAAATTCGCAATGAAGCGTTTTCGGAGTTCTCCCCAGGAGCCAATCGACCGCCCGGGAAGTCCTATTCGCCATGTCCTCACCGAGTCAGCTAGGGCGACTGAGAGGTAGTTAGCCATAGCTTTGTGGCCGCCTCCGGTTGCACGGATCGCCAGAGTGTAAACTGTGAGCCAGGATTCGGGATTTGTCTTCCCATCGTATTTTTCAATTCTAGTCGGCTTGAAGCCAGATGGCCAGTCGACTTGCTGTAGTTCATGGGTGAACGCCAGTACTCCGTCGTCCAGGTGAGGGCACCGACTCTAACTGTGGCTATGAAACCACTCGTGGTGGAGGCCAAAGCACTCATGCTCATCTTCCAGTCGGCGGCGCTCATCTTCCTCGCGCTCTCGGCATCGGGCGTTGATCTCGTGGCGGAGGTCCCGCCGTAGTCGTCCTTGGGCATCCTGGTTGTCACGGTGGTTGCCATGGTGCCACCTTCGATCATTGTTCTGATTGCCAAGTGACATATGACGAGACTTCAAGTGATGTTGACTGGGGCCAGATGCATGGCGCCACGTTGAGGCAGATGAGATCGCCGTGTCTAAAGTTGTCTTGTTCGACTGTATGACTGTGTCTCCCGACTATTGCCGCTGCTGGCATGCTGCAGCGGTAATCATGGCCTTGATCCTTGCAATCGTCAGGGTGGCCTGGTGATTAGGCCCAAACTGCAGAGTGTCCAATAAGGTGGCAGCGGCCACAACGTTTTGTTGTGGGGTCACAAAAACGTCATGGTCGCAGACTCGGGTTTGGAGGATCTCCTGTGAAGCAATGCGCCCAGCCTTGCGTAGATTGTCGTTACGCGTGTCGTGCTCATCTTGTAAATGTCGTGCTTGTTCCTCCTGTTGTTCACACAGTCGGCGAGCCTCCTCCTCTTGCTGATCGTGTAGTCGGCATGTGTCTTGAGTGGGAGTTGAGCCCTTGGATGACATGAAGACTTCGCGTGGTAGGGAGAAGCTTGCCGAGCTACTGTCTGACTGGGAGTCAGAGTAAGAGTAGTAGAGGGGTGTAATTACAACCCCAACCTCCCTAGATCCGATCTTGAGTGGCTCTAGGCCGTATCCGAGTCGAACCTTGGGGGATTGGATCTGCCGTGTCAGAGTAAGATTGAAATTGTCCGCAGCATTGTTGAGTCCAAACGGGAGATTGACGATCTCCTCCTCTCGAAGATTGCTATAACGTTGAGTAGGCCGACTGGCGTGGAGTCGGCTTGGTTTCTGGCCGATCGGATCAAGTCCAAGTCGGACAGGGTGAGGTTGCCGTATTTGTCAGCAACGAAGTCGAGGCTCCCGAAGCTGATTGTCTGCCCAGGGAAGAACTTAACGCCATCGACTCTGGTGGTTGGATCCATCAGGCTTGTTGAAGATGATCTCGCCGAAGCCCCTACCTAGCATCCCAACTATCGATGTTTTGCATCGGCAATAATAATATGGGGCTACTCGTGAGACCTAAACTTGATGGATTGCAAAGGAACATGAAACAATTTATCCTAGTTCAGGCCCTCGATGTGAGGTAATACCCTATTTCTAGCTGTTGTGTATTGCCTTTGAGATTTCTCTAGTGAGATTCTATTCTGCCCTAGGGGCACCTTGCCTCTCCTTATATACTAAGGAGGTAAGGTTACAAGGTAGGAATCCCAGTCGGACTTGACCAAGGGATCTCCTTCTAGGAATACAACATACCCGACTAGGACTATATCCCTTTTCTTATCATACAAGGTAATATTCACCGAGTCTTGCCGTATCCCTAATTACAGGATTAGGCTTATCCTCTGTCCGAGTGGCCAGAAAGCTTCTCATGAGGTACCTAGGGCCCATGGCCTCCACAAGGGGAACCGTTCAAACAAATCGAGGAATCCACGAACGAAACAACAGGATTTCAACGGATTGAGTGGCGACAGGGAAGAGATGAATAGGGCCTCCCGACCCAAGGTCGGAGACGGATCTGACAGGTGGGCCCCACTGCCAACGAGAGGGGAGGCACGGGCGTGGTAGCAGGCCACCGGGGAGCTGGGCCGCTAAGCGCGCGCGGGGGAAAGAGGGGGAACAGAAGCAGGCCAGATTCAGCCCAGAGGCTAGAAAAGGATTTCTGTTGATTTTTCCATTAAATAAATTGCTGAAATGCTCTTTCCTTTATTAAAAATACTTCCCTTGCTCAATTAATTCCCAGAAAATTTTAGGAGCTATAGGATTAAGAAAAGTATTTTATAAAATTTTATCTAGGCCCACTTTTTTTGAAATTTTCATGGATTTTTAATATTTAACTCCTTGGGCTTTTTAATATTTTCTAAAAATTCATTTTCTCATAATTTAATTGTAAGGAATTTTAGGGTGTGACACTTCACCTCCCCCTAAAGACTTCCTTGAAATGGTGGCATCAGGAGTGGTTTTACTGTTCAAATCTAGAACCCTCCCTGCATTCTTTTATTGGTAATCCTCCCAAAATCGTCGAGTGCTGGTCAGCTCTCCCCTCAAAGGCCGATATGGTGCAGGTGCAGCAACTGGTGGATAAGATTGAAGTTCTAAAAAAAAGGTTTGACTATGCCTTGGGTTGCTCGGATGTTCCAGAACCGGCGCACGCAGCCCCTGAAAACTAGGATCCATCCTGGATATGAATATCAGGGGAAGAATGATCCAACTCGGGAGTGTGCTAACCTCGTCATCGAGGACACAGTGACAGATAGTCTGCTACGCTACTTCATCAAAGGCGTATTAGATACTCTGGATGCTGAGAAGTGTCCCAAGCCCAACCACACCACCGACCCAGCCGGTCGTACTGAGTGTGGAGTTGACTGGCCCCAGCAACACTCCACCTGGTGCCATGCCTCAAGGCCCGACACCAAGCAACACAAACTCCCGGAGTAAGCCTTCGGGCTCTTCACCGACTACCTCCCCCCATGATACACAATGGTGGAGGTTTAAGACTTCCAAGAGGTATGTGTTCTTCTGTCTTCAATCAACTTGATGTGATTTGCAATGTCTTGATTGCTATATGAATTTGCAGGAAGCCAAGTGACTCTGACCCCAAAGGGCCAGACCCACCTACCCCCATCGTCGACCCTACCCTGACTGACGCTGAAGCAGAGAGACAACGGCCCGAGCCGAGTGCTACCCCAGCCCCCGAGGGCGAGGTAACG
The DNA here is from genome assembly GCA_003991445.1 of Oryza meyeriana var. granulata. NCBI lineage: Eukaryota > Viridiplantae > Streptophyta > Magnoliopsida > Poales > Poaceae > Oryza > Oryza meyeriana. The sequence continues at coordinate 156,219 of RYFJ01002224.1, forward strand.
CACTTGGCTGAACCACCAGCCTCACCCAGTCAGGAAGTTGCAGAGCCGACTGCTATTCCTGTCACCGAGCCCATCATAGAACCAATTCCTCCTAAATGCCGGAGTCCAGCAACCCCCTCTCCTCCATCATCACCTTCTTCTGAAGATGGTGGCCTCCTCAGACTCGAAGCTCCTCCATGCAATCAACCCAAGGTATTCCATTGGGCTAACCCTGATGGGAGCATGGATACTCTAAAACTAGACATGGAGGTAGCTAGAAAGGAGTGGATTGAGCTTTACGAGGCCACCATTAAGGCTTCGAGGCAAGTCCAAGTAAATAGCCTGACTAATCTTGTCTCAACTTCGTTGTTGATCATACAGCTTTGTTGCTGATTGTCATATTGACGTTGTATTGTCTTGTTGCAGAAAATCGTTGACCGGTCAGAGCAGATGAGTCGGGCATTTGCTAGACTTACTCCCCAGATTGCTCAATTTACTCAGCTCCAAGCTGAGAAGAACAAGCTCAAGTGTACCAGAAAGGAGAGGGAGACCTGGCTGAGGGATTCAGTGAACAAACTATGCGATGACCAGTGAGAAAAGATCGGGACTATCCGGGGTAAGTCTTCCTATTGCCCATGTAGCTCCTAGTATCCTCTTCAGATTGCTGATCTTTGGATATGTCTGACTCTAGCCCATGAGACTACCATATATTATCAGCCCTTGGAGATTGATTGCCTAAAGAAAAAGCTTGAAGATCTTGAGAAGGCAAAGTCCAAGGTTGATACTGAGTTTGCAAGTAAGTTGATTGTCTGCTTTTGAGTCGTGGCCGACTAAGTTATCAGGTCTTCTTATAGCCAATCTTTGGGTGACAGGCTACAAGGTCAAAGTGAACTCACAGTTTGACTCCTTCGGCATACAAATCAAGGAATTTGAAGACTCACAAAGTGCCATCATGGACTCTGCCAAGTCTCTTCTGGACATTATGCAGCAGGAAGAGGCCAGCACCAGCTCTAGCTTGTCGGCTCACGTTCTCCAATGGCTTCAAGCTACTCCGACAGTCTTGAAGAATTATGTCATGGAGCATGCCACCCTAGGCATTACCCAAGCCCTTGCAATGACCAAGTCCCTCTATCCCTGAGTGGATATTGAGGTGTTCAACGAGGGGTTTGACGATGGCACAACTCCAGAGCAGGCGTTAGAGCGGATCAACCTGGCCAAGCTGACTGTGAAGGCCATAGCTGAAGAACTACCACTGTGATTGTGCTACCAATAGACAAGAAAAACTCTTTAAGTAGGCTGTGTATGGGAAAACACTTGCAACTTGTATATATTGTAAATACATGTGCTTTTGTGTTGTTGTAAAAGTCTATCCGAGTACTTGAGTTATCGTAGTCGTCATTAGTCTTGTCCGACTAGCCAAATCATACTGAGCAATAAGGATTAACTTAAAAGGCGTTTATCCAACAAGTTTGTACTCGGTAGAAATTAGCATAATCGTTATGAGACTTTGTGACTTAGATAAAATAGACTCAAATTGTGAGAAATAACAGAAGGAGTGATATCATTATGTAGCCCCCGACTCACTACTCAGTTGGAAACAATGGACGTAGTGAGTCAGAGTAGAAAACTTAATTTATATATATAAATTGAGTACAATGCTCAGGTATAGAAAAGACGTAGCTGTTCTATGTTCCATGAGTTGTTGATCAGGGCACCATCTTCAGTCTTCAGTCGGTAAGCCCCTAGGTGTGTCACCTCAGCGATAATGAATGGTCCCTCCCATAAGGGAGATAGTTTATGCCTGTCTTTGTGCCAATATTTTTCTCAATACATCTCCCACTGAAAAGGCGTGGCCACAAACATTACGACTGTGATAACGATGCAGGCCCTGAAGGTATCTCACTGACTGAATTGTGGCGATGTCCCTTGCTTCCTCCAACTGATCGAGTTCAACCAGTTGGTCTACGTTTGACTTGTCTTTAGAGTAGGCTCAAACTCGCGAAAAGCCAAACTCCAACTCGGTAAGTAACACGGCCTCAGCACCGTAGACTAGGAAGAAAGGGGATTGCGTTATTGCCGAACTGACCGTGGTTCAAAGTGACCAATGAACGGATGGGAGTTCTTGTACCCATCGCCTTGCATATGGTCATTGTCGGTCGAACACCCTAGCCTTGCTACCTTGTAAGACCATGCCGTTTGTATGCTAGACCTGCTCCTTGCTCCGTGGGTGAGCCACAGAAGCATAACAGATCTTTATGCCGAACTCGTCGCAAAAATCGTGGAAGATGCTACCAGTGAATTGAGTTTTGTTGTCTGTTATTATGTGATTGGGGACTTCGAATCGGTAGGGAATAACCCTGATGAAGTCTTTTGCCCTGGCCGTAGTTATGGTAGCAATGGGTTTGACTTCAATCCACTTTGTGAACTTGTCCACCGCGACAAACAGATATGTGAACCCTCTTGGTGCTTTTTTGAATGCCCCGACCATGTCAAGCACCCAAACTGCAAAGGGCCAAGATATTGGGATTGTCTACAACTCCTAAGCTGATAAATGTGTTTGCCGAGCGAAAAATTGGCATCCCTCGCATGTCTGAACTATGTCTTTGGCATCGTAACCGTAGTCGGCTAGAAGAAACCTTGTCTATAAGCCTTTCTGACTAACGTCCCTGATGCAGAGTGGTTCCCACAAATGCCCTAGTGGATTGACTGCAGTATCTATTTGCCCTCCTCAAGTGTGACACAGCGCATGAGTACTCTGGATGCTCTTCGATGATATATGTCTTCTCCGACTATGATAAAGCTCTTGCTTCGACGTTTGACTTGCTCAGCTTCGCTGTGATCTTCCGAGAGCTCGTCTTCCTGTAGGAATCGGTTGATTGGAGTCCGCTGGTCTTGACAAATAATAAGCACTTCCATTGATTTTTTTGCTGGCTCAACCCCCAACTGGTCGGGATTAGGCTTTTTTCTTAACTGATGGCTCCAATAATTGCTCAACAAAAACTCCAGTTGGGACCTCTTCGTACTTGAATCCCATGTTGGCTAGCTCGTCTATGGCTTCATTGTATTGGAGCAAAATGTGTGTGATTTCTAGCCCGTTAAACTTGTTCACCAACTTCTGTACTTCTTGACAGTATGTCGCCATGTTGTCGTCCAGGCACGTCCAATCTTTCATGACTTGGTTCACCACTAGTTGGGAATCCCCGCGAACCACCAACCATTGGATAAGGAGCGATATTGCAATACAGAGCCCATGGATGAGTGCTTTGTATTCGGTGATGTTGTGGGATGCTGGAAAGTGTATTTGAGTTTTTCTCCGTTGGGTGATGTGAAAATAACGCTAGCCCCTGCCCTACCGATCCTTAGAGAATCGTTGAACTGCATTATCTAGTACTCAAGCTTGTCCATAGGTGTAGCCAATTGAACTTCTGTCCACTTGGCCACGAAGTCAGCGAGTGCTTGAGATTTGATTGCTATCTGTGGTTGGAAGACTATGCTTGATATGACATTTGTGACTTGGTGCGATTGAAAGTAGTGCACCACCTTTCGGACAGTGATAAGTAGTCCATATAGCAGCTTCTGGACTTCGGGATATCGCATCTTGGATTCACCTAGGACCTCGCTGATGAAGTAAACTAGTCATTATACTTTTCGGATATGTCCTGGTTCTTCGCGCTCAATAACCAGAACCGTGCTGACTACCTTGTCGATGTTTTACACTGGCAATATAACTATAGGGCTACCCAGCAAGGGGAAACTCGTTGGACTGCAGAGGAACGCAAAGAGATTTTATACTGGTTTAGGCCCTCGATGTGAGGTAATACCCTATGTCCAGTTGTGGTGTTATTCCTCTGAGGATTTGTGTCAATCAATGATCTTCTGATGTCTTCTGGGGCGCCCTGCCTCCCCTTATATATTGGGGGACAGGGGTACAAGATAGGAATCCCAGCTGGATACGGCTAAGGGATTTTCCTTCTTAGAGATACATCTTACCCGGCTAAGACTGTATATTTCTTTCTGTACAAGGCAAATTCTATTGGGTGCTATTATATCTCTAATTACAAGTCTTGGCCCATCCTCTATCCGAGTGGCCCATATGCTTGTGATGAGGTACCCGGGGCCCATGGCGTCTACAGTAGCCCCTGAGACCTTCATAGTTGAGTCACAGTTGATGCCGAGTGCTCATCCTCCACGGTGAAGATTGCCCGAGTGCATTGCTCCCGAGTACTCATTGTCCGAGTGCTTCTTCTTCCCGAGTCCTGGATCATGTCAGCTGGCAACAAGGATATGAAGGGCTTCATGTTGGTGTATGAATAGTGTGCGCCAAATAGGCGCATCTATTAGGTGTAGCCCCCGACTTTGTGCTTAATTATGAAGACAATTAAACATAAAGTCAAAGATCTTTAACCTTGTAGTCTTTCCCGAGTAGATTACTACTGGTATATGAGACTCTTTGGTATCATGTCAATCGAAATATGATTTATAGTCTTTGTCGAGTAGCATGCCACTTGTATATGGGACTCTTCAGCTTCATGTCAGCTAGAAAAAGGGGTTTATAGTCTTTCCCGAGTGGCATCCCACTCGAGAGCTAGACTCTTCAGCGTCATGTCAGCTGGAAGAAATATTTATAGTCTCTTCCGAGTAGTGGACTCTTCAGCATCATACCAGCTGGAATAATGTTGCTCATGGCAACTGGTGGCCAAGCATGTAGGCCAAGTACCACTTTATGAAAATTAATCCATTGCGTGGTCAGGTGTACTCGAGAAAGATACCTGCATCCCCAATTTTAATGAAGACCAGCTTGTGATCCTTATAAGGATATATCCTCGATACCTGGTGGATAAGACAGATACCCAAACACATGTGTTTAGCAATTAGGCCTTCATGAAGCATATCTGTTTACCTCATCGGTTCCTGTTGGTAGCATCAGTACTGCGATTTTAACTCAGCCTGCCAGCGGCCCATATTGAGCGTGCTACTGTAGGAACTCATATCTTCGGTGGCCTAGCTTCAACTGTGTAGGCCCAAGCCCATTTAGTCAGCACAGGCTCTATAAAGGCTGAGGGAGAGAGAAAAGATTCCTCTATCTTCCCCATGCGACCAATCGTTTCGTCTTCCCAGCTCTGTGCAGAAATTTCACTTCCCGCTCCGCTAGGGTTTGCCATTGCTTGCTCCTCCCCACCAAAGCTCGAGCGATTCCGCATCCACTTGTCCATTCCAAGCCCCCGACTAATTTCCCCCAAATTTCTTGTCCCTCCAGCCATGCTGAAGGTGCTAGATTCCGTTGGGGCGTCGGATGATGGGTGGCCGACCTCGGATTGCAGCCGGTCAAAGCTGGAGAGGTTGGAGAGGTCGCTGCGGCTGCAGAGCCGCGACATTATCCGCTGGCGGCCGGCCAAGGGTGAGTCGGTCCCAAATCCCCAATCCGGTGAAACTGTCATTTTTGCTTCTTTCTTTGACCGGGGTTTGTTTCTTCCGTCCTCCACATTCCTCCACCGTCATCTTAGTTTCTACGGATTGGAGTTGGTGAATCTGAATCCCAACTCAATCCTGCAAATTTCAATATTTGTGATTCTCTGCGAGTGCTACATGGGCGTAGAACCCCACCTCAACTTCTTTAGGCACTTATTCCACATAAAGCCCCAACCCTCCAAGAACAAGGTTCAGGTGATTGGGGGGGCTGGCCTTCAGTTAAGAAGTGAGATGAAAAAGGTATATATCAGCCTTCCTTTGAAGTCCTCCTTGAAAGGCTGGCACAAGGAGTGGTTTTATTGTTCCAATCTGGTGCCCTCCCTGCCTGCATTCATCGGGAAGCCCCCGACAATCTCGCCCAATTGGTCATCGGACCCGACCTTCGAAGAGATGGGCTAGGTGCATTAGTTGCTGGCCAGGTTGGAGAAGTTTAAGGAAGCCGGCCTGACCGGCCCTTCGGTGGCCAAGCGTTTCCTGACCCGGCGCATTCAGCCGCTGAAGTTGAGGAGCGAGTTTTGCTGGGACTATCAAGGGAAAGACGACCCTGATTGAGAAAGCCGAGAGGTGAGCAGCCAGCAAGAAGTGACTGAGATCTTGTTCACCTATTTCTCCAATGGGGTGATCGAGACCGAGGACGCGGAGCGCTGCATCGCGGCTTATAACCGGAACCGGCCCCATCCCGAGGTAACATTTGCTTCTCTTCCATAATGAATGCTCGTAGACATGTATCCATGATTATCCAGCATTGTGTGATGTATATTATGGAATCGTTTGCAGTGGCGCAAGGAGTTTGATGACGACTCTCGTCTGTTGTCGGCCATGAAATCGAAGAAACAGCCAAGAAGTCCTCCTGCCGCCCAGCCCGACTCCGAGAGAGCGGGGAAGAAGCCCATTGTAGATCGGGGCAAGAGGAAGGTTGTGAAGCCAAGTGCCGCAACTGGGAGTTTGAGAAGGATAAGGGACCCCGCTGGCATAGCACCCAGGCCATCGAGTCCTAGACCGAGACCCAAGAGCGGTCCAACCCAAGCGCGGCCGAGTACAAGGTCGACCCCAGCGCCGCCGAGCACCCAAGCGCCGCAGCCGACCACACCACGAATGGGGCCGACCAGGACAGAGGTGCCGCCGCCGACTACCGCGCCCTCGGGCCCAATAGCCATGGCCCTCCAGTGCCGCCCTCTGGATCTCCCGGACAAAAGCTCAAGTTCTCCAAGAGGTGGGCCATTCTGGGTCTTCTCAAAATCATGTTCAACATTGTTGCGCCTTGATGCTTGACCTATTATGTAGGAAGCGGGTCGACATAAATCTTAAGGAGGTTACGCTGACTGCCTCTGCTGTCGACCCTGCCCCCGCTGATCTAGAGCCGGCAAGCACGCTTGCTGAGCCGGCGAGCACGCCTGCTGAGCCGGCGGCGGGCCCAGTCGCAGAGGCTGTGACCATTCTGACTGTAGGGTTGGCAACCCCAGCCGACCAAGGGGCGGTTCCCGAAGCTGCTGCTTCAGCCCCTGAGCCGGTGCCTGTTGTCGAAGCCACGGTTGCAGCTCCTGAGCCAACTATTGAGGCCCCGGAGGCCGCTGAGTTGGGGGCCAGGAGTCCATCGCCATCCTGGTCGTCGTCATCGTCGTCGTCGCTGTCTCCTCCTTCGGATTAACCGGACCTCCCCAGGCTCGAAGCTCCTCCTCGCAAGTTCCCGTGGACGTTCCACTGGACGGCGCCCGATGGAACAGAAAAGAGTTATAAGCATGACGAGGTTGCGACGGAAAGGGAGCACGAAAGTTTGCTGCGTGCTACACTCGCCGCGTCCTAGGGGATCTAGGCATGACCATTGCCAAGTGGGAGGCCGACTACAAGAGTAAGTCTCCGTCCTGACATTAATCTTAACCAATCCATTGATTACTCCATCTGGAGCTTTGTTTAGCAAGTTTACTTGTGGGTGAACCCGGGTAGCTGCTAGAGCCAACTCCTAGATCCAGTTTCAAGCTTTCGCAGAAGAGATCAGAGCAGTCAAGGAGTCACGGGAAACCTTTGCTGAGTCCGTGAAAGGGCTCCTTAACTTGATGGATCCTCACCCTGTGGGGACCAGCTCCAGCACCATCTTCCAACTGGAGAAGTGCTTTAAAGATGCACCGAGTGCCCTAAAGAGGTACTCAGATGAGCATGTTATTGCCAGCGTGGCCCAGACCCTGGCAATGACCAAGTCCATCTACCCAAGGGTAGATATTGAAGCCATCGGGGAGGGGTTTGCCAAGGAGACGACTCCTGAGGAGGCGCTGGAGCTGATAGCCAAGGCAAGGCCAACTGCAGAGATTATCACCGAGGACCTGGGTATGTAAAAACAGTATATCATGCAGTTGGTGTGTATATAAGTTTTTTGTAAGAACATGTGTAAATATATGTGCAATGCCGCCAAGCTTTAGACTATTACTCAATTGTCATTAGCTTTACTCGACCATATAGCCTACACCGAGTTAATCTATAGGAACTTAATAAAAGCGTTCACCGCAAAAAGCTATACTCGGGCAGGCATAGAAAGGTCATAGTTAAACTTCATAACTTAAGTAAAATAGGCTCGTATATTATTGACAAAGCACATGTAATACATGCAGCCCCCGACTCACTACTCGGTTGAAACAAGCGGCGTAGTGAGTCAGAGGAAAACTGTACACATGAAATTTATAAAACTTAGGTATAGAAAGGACGTAGCTATTCTATGTTCCATGAGTTGCCAATGAGGGCACCGTCTTCGGTCTTCAGTTGGTAGGCACCTGGCCGTGTGACCTAGGCTATAATAAACGGCCCTTCCCAGATTGGGGATAGTTTGTGCCTGTCATTGGTGGTTTGTATTTTTCTCAGGACGAGATCTCCAACCAAAAAGGCGCAGCCATGGACAATGCGATTGTGGTAGTGACGCAGGCCTTGAAGATACCTTGCCGACTGGATTGTTGCGATATCCCTTGCTTCTTCCAACTGACCTAGTTCGACCAATTGGGTATTGTTGGAGATGTTTTCAGAGTAAGCCCGAACTCGCGGAGAGCCGAACTCTAACTCGCTTGGTAGCACAGCCTCGGCACCGTAGACTAGAAAGAAAGGGGATTGCCCTGTTGCCTGACTAACCGTGGTTCTGAGAGACCAGAGAACGATGGGAGCTCTTGGACCCACCAGCCCGCGTATGGTTGTAGTTGGTCAAATATCCTGGCCTTGATGCCTTGTAGGACCATACCATTGGCTCGTTCAACCTGCTCGTTGCTCCGCGGGTGTGCCACAGACACATAGCAGATCTTGATGCCGAACTCGTCATAGAAATCTTGAAAAACGTCGCCCGTGAACTGAGTACCGTTGTCTGTGATGATGCAGTTAGGGACCCCGAATCGGCATAATATACTCATGACGAAGTCCTTTGCTCGTGCCGCTATTATAGTTGCAACAAGTTTGGCCTCAATCCACTTGGTGAACTTATCCACTGCGATGAATAGGTGTGTGAACCCTCCTGGTGCCTTCTTGAAAGGCCCGACCATGTCAAGCCCCCATACTGCAAGGGGCCAAGAGATTGGGATTGTTTGGAGTTCTTGGGCTAGGAGGTTGGTTTGTCTTGTGTAGAACTGGCAACCATCGCATGTGCAAACAATGTCTTTGGCATCTGTTATTGCTGTTGGCCAGAAAAATCCCTACCGGTAAGCCTTTCCGACTAACGTCCTGGATGCGGCATGGTTGCCACATATGCCCGAGTGGATCGAGTGCAGAATCTGCTTGCCCTCCTCGGTGGTGATGCAGCGCATGAGGACATCGGATGCACTTCTTCGGTACAGGTCTTCTCCGATGACTAGGAAACTCTTGCTTCGACGTTTGATTTGTTCGGCTTGACTGTGATCTTCTGGGAGTTCATCGTCCAGGATGAATTTGAGAATAGGAGTCCGCCAATCTTGACATATGTGCAGCACCTCTTCTGTTGCTGGGGTAGGTTCGCCTCCTGACTGCTCTGGTACTAGTTTCTTCTTGATTGATGGCTCCATGAGTTGCTCGACAAAGATCCCTGTCGGGACCGCTTCTAGCTTGGATCCCATATTTGCCAATTCATCTGCTGCATCGTTGTATTGTCATAGGACGTGTGTTATCTCCAGCCCGTCGAACTTATTTTCCACCTTGCGAACCTCCTGACAGTATGCCGCCATGGTGTCGTCGAGACATGTCCAGTCCTTCATGACTTGGTTCACCGCGAGTTGAGAATCCCCACGCACAACCATCCGATGTATGCCGAGTGATATAGCAATGCGGAGCCCTAGATAAGTGCCTCGTACTCGGCGACATTGTGGGAAGCCGGGAAGTGGATTTGTAGAACATACTTGAGTTTTTCACCGGTGGGCGACGTCAGTACGACGCCAGCCCTGGTGCCGCCGATCCGTAGAGAACCATCGAAGTACATTGTCCAGTACTCTAGCTTCACTGTTGATGTAGGCATATGAACTTCTGTCCACTCGGCCACAAAGTCGGCTAGAGCTTGTGATTTGATTGCTGTCCGTGGCTGAAAGGTGATGTCGGACGCCATCAACTCGAGCACCCATTTAGCGATTCTGCCGATGGCCTCGCGGTTATGTAGGACGTCCCCGAGTGGAAACGATGTGACCACTGTGACTTGATGTGCTTGGAAATAATGCACCAACATCCGGACAGTGATGAGTAGGCCATAGAGCAGCTTCTGGACCTGCGGGTATCTCGTCTTCGAGTCGGCAAGGACTTCGCTGATAAAGTAGACTGGCCTTTGGATTTTCTGGATGTGACCCTGTACGGATCTCTCGACCACTAGCACCGTGCTGACTACCTTAGTAGTTGCCGCTAGATATAGCATTAGCGGTTCTTGGGGCATGGGTGACGCCAACACGGGGGGTGATGTGAGAAATTGCTTGAAGTCTTCGAAGGCTTGCTGGGCTTCGGGAGTCCAATGGAAGTTGTCTGCTCTCTTCAATAGCTTGATAAAAGGCATGCCCCATTCGCCCAGTCAGGAAATAAATCAGCTGAGTGCCGCCATGCAGCCTGTCAGTTTTTGGACGTCCTTCTGTGTAGTCGGGGGTGCCATGTTCATGATTGCTTTGACTTTCTCTGGGTTGGCCTCGATGCCGCAATGCGAGACGATGAAGCCGAGTAGCTTGCCGGATGGCACACCGAAGGCGCACTTTTTTCGGTTCAACATCATCTTGAATCTTCAAAGATTTTGGAAGGTTTCTTCCAGGTCAGCGATGAGGTCTTCTTTGGACTTGGTCTTGATGATCACGTCGTCGACATAGGCTTCCATGTTGCGCCCGACCTAAGTGTGTAGACACCGCTGAATTGCTCGTTTATATGTTGCTCCAGTGTTTTTCAAACCGAACGGCATAGTGATGTAGCGATACGCTCCAAACAGCGTGATAAAAGACGTCTTTAGGCAGTCCTCCTCCTTCAGGCTGATTTGGAGGTATCCCGAGTAGCAGTTGAGAAAACTGAGAAGGTCACACCCTGCAGTTGAATCCACCACCTAGTCTATTCTTGGTAAACCAAATGGGTCCTTGGGGCACGCCTTGTTGAGATCGGTGTAGTCGACGCACATGCGCCATTTACCTTTTTCTTCCGGACCAAAACTGGGTTTGCCAGCCAGTCCGGGTGATAGACCTCTTTGATGAACCCGGCTGCGAGAAGCTTGGTTATCTCCTCCCGAATAGCATCTTTACGGTCTTGAGCGAAGCGCCGTAGCTGTTGCTTGACTGGCTTGGCATCTGTCTTTACGTTGAGAGAGTGCTCGAGCACCTCCCATGGTACGCCCAGCATGTCGGACGGTTTCCACGCGAAGATATCCTTGTTGGCTTGGAGGAAGGTGACGAGCGCGTCTTTCTATTTGGGGTCGAGTCCGGTCCCGACTAGAGCAGTCTTGGAGGGGTCGGAAGGGTCCAGGGGATCTTCTTCATGTCAGAGTTCACTAAAATTCCCGACTTCGCTGCTTTTTTGGCTGGAACTGGGTCTTCCTCAACTTCGGTTGTGACGGCTTGCCGAATGCTACTGCGCCCGACTGCTGCTTCTTGTGATTGAGCCAACTCGCAGTTCTCCTTGTCGCAGGTGAAGGCTTGCTTGACGTAGCTGCAAAGGGAGAGGACTCTTGCTGGCCCTGGCATCTTGAGCACCATATATGTGTAGTGCGGTATCGCCATGAATCTGGCGAGCGCCAGTCATCTGAGTATCGCGTGGTACGCAGTCTCGAAGTCGGTGACCTCGAAGCAGATGTTTTCTGTGCGGAAGTTATCCCGCGTGCCGAAGGTGACTGGCAAGGTAATCTGCCCGAGTGGTGTTGAAGACAGGCCGGGGATTATCCCGTGGAAGGGCGCCGTACTCGGCCACAGATCCAAACGAGAAATCTTCATCTCGTCCAGGGTCTTGGCGAAGAGGATATTGAGCGCGCTGCCACTGTCTGTGAGAACCTTCTTCAACTTGATGTTCTTCACGACCGGGTCTAGGACAAGTGGGTATCGTCCCAGGTGTGAAACCCGATCTGGATGATCAGCATGGATGAACGTGATGGACGTCTCTGACCAGCGCAAATATTGGGGGGCGTCCGTCGTAGAGATGGCGTTGACGTCGCGTGCTGTTAGCTTCTGTTTGCGCTTAGACTCATACGCAGACGGCCCTCCGAAGATGTGGTTTAACTCGGCCTGGGGATCTTGAAAATCGTCGGCCGGGTCCTGATCTGGCTTGTCTTTGCTCTTGTCGGTGCCAATTGTTGAAGCCTGCTCAGAAGCAAACTTCTTGAGCATGAAGCAGTCTTTGGCCGTGTGCTTGCCTTTGGGGTGGAAGGGGCATGGCCCATTCATGACCTTCTGGTAGTTATTATTCCGTTGGGGCCGCGACCGAGTGCGCTCCATGTTGGCCACCTCGTTGTCCGACTTCCGCTTGCGGTTGTCGGACTTGTTTTGGGATGGCTCATTGTCGGCTTTCGCCTTTTGTTCTTTTTGTCAGGACTCCTTCTTCTTGTCGAGGGCCTCGGCGACTGCTTCAGCCGAGTCAGCATATTTGTTTGCCATGTCGAAGAGAGCCCGGACGGAGGATGGTGGCTTCCAAGTGAACTTCGCGATGAAGGAGGCATCCTTTACTCCCTTGCGGAAGGCAGCGATGACGGCCTCGTCCTTGATCATGGGGATCTTGTTACGCTTCTCGGAGAATCTCTTGATAAATTCTCGTAGAGACTCATTCTTCTTCTGGTGGAGTTGATATATATCATGTTCTGAAGATGGCCTCTCGTAGGTCCCTTGAAAGTTAGCGATAAATCGCTCCCTGAGTTCTCCCCAGGAACCGATCGACCGCCTCAGGAGCTTGTTAGCCATGTCCTCCCCGAGTCGGCTAGTGCGACTGGGAGGTAGTTAGCCATGGCTTTGTGGTCACCACCGGCAGCTCGGATTGCCAGTGTGTATACGGTGAGCCAGGACTTGGGGTTGGTTTTGCCGTCGTAATTCTCGATCCCCATAGGCTTGAAGCCCGATGGCCAGTCGACGTCCTGGAGCTCGTGGGTGAAGGCTGGAATGCCTTCGTCTTCGTGAGGGCTTCGGCTCCTGTTACGGCGGTTATACCGCTCGTGGTCGAGGCCGAAGCATTCGTAGTCATCCTCCTGTCGGCGACGCTCGTCTTCTTCATGTTCATGGCGCCGAGCATTGATGGTGTGGCGGAGATCACATTGTAGCCGGACTCGGAGATCTTGGTTAGGCCGGAGATCGTATTGGTGGCGCCGCCGGTTGTTGTTGTTGGTGTCGCCGAGTGACGTTTGGCACGACTCCTCGTGTTGCCGACTTGAGCCAGCCGCCCGACGTCGAGCTGATGTAGATGAGCCTGCTGCCGGAGAACTCGACCGGTTGGTCGGTACAAGCATGTCGCTCGACTGCTGTTGCTGCTAGCAAGCCGCAGCTGTAATCATCGCCTTGATCTTGGCGATAGTCAGGTTGGCCTGATGATCAGGCCCGAGTTGGAGCATGTCTAGCAGGGTTGCGGCGGCCATGACGTTTGTCGATGCTTTGCACCGGCAATAAAACTATAGGGCTACCCGGCGAAGGTAGATTCGGAGGATTGCAGAGGAACACAAAGAATATTTATACTGGTTTAGGTCCTCGATGTGAGGTAATACCCTACGTCTAGTTGAGGTGTTATTCCTCTGAGGTGGTTTGTGATCAATGATCTTGCATGCCCTCATGGGGCGCCCTGCCTCCCTTTATATACTAGGGGACAAGAGTACATGATAAGGATCCCAGCCGGATACGGCCAAGGGATATCCTTCTTAGAGATAGAGACTTATCCGACTAAGACTGTGTTTCCTTATTATACAAGGTAAAAATCTGCCAGGTGCTATCTTATCTCTAACTGCATGGTTTAGCCCATCCTCTATCCGAGTGGCCCATATGCTGGTAATGAGGTACCCGGGGCCCATGGCCTCCACAGTAGTCCCTGAGACCTTCATAGTTGAGTCACAGCTGATGCCGAGTGCTCATCCTCCACGGTGAAGATTGCTCGAGTGCTATGCTCCCAAGTACTCTTTGTCCGAGTGAGTCTTCTTCCTGAGTCCTGCTTCATGTCAGCTGGCGGCGAGGCTATGAAGGGCTTCATATAGATGTATGAATAATGTGTGCCGAATAGGTGCACCTATTAGGCGTAGCCCTCGACTTTGTGCTTAATTGTGAAGACAATTAAACATAAAGTCAAAGATCTTTAACCTGATAATCTTTCCCAAGTAGATTACTACTGGTATATGAGATTCTTTGGTATCATGTCAACCGGAATAAACTTTATAGTCTTGTCGAGTAAGGAACTACTCGTATATAGGACTCTTCGACTTCATATTAGTCGGAATGTGTGTTTATAGTCTTACTGAGTAGGATGCTACTCGTATATGGGACTCTTCAGCTTCATGTCAGCTGGAATAAGGAGTTTATAGTCTTTTTCGAGTGGCGTCCCACTTAGAAGTTAGACTCCTCCGCGTCATGTCAGCGGGAAAAAATATTTATAGTCTCTCCCTAGTAGTGCACTACTCGAAAGTTAGACTCTTCAGCGTCATGTCGGCTGGAATGATGTTGCTCATGGCTACTAGTGGCCACGCATGTAGGCCGAGTACCACTGCATGAAAAATAACTCCACTGTGTGGTCAGGTGTACCCGAGAAAGATACCTGCATCCCCAATTTTAATGAAGACCAGCTTGCGATCCTTGTAAGGATATATCCTCAAGACCTTGTGGACAAAACAGATGCCCAAACATATATGTTTAGCAATAAGGCTCTCATGAAGCATACCTGTTACCTCATCGGCTCCTGTTAGTCGCTCCAGCGCTATAATTTCAACTCCACCTGCGAGCAGCCCACATGGAGCATGCTACTGTAGGAACTCATATCTCGGTGGCCCAGTGCTGACTGTGTAGGCCCAAGCCCATCTAGTCGGCATCGGCTCTATAAAAGCGGGGAGAGAGAGAAAAAGATTCCTTCATCTTCCCCAAATCAGCCAATTGCTTCGTCTTCCACCTTCGGACCCAACCTTTCGCTTCCCGCCGGCTAGGGTTAGGTGCTGCTGTTCCCCACCTGAACTCGGGCGATTCCAATCCTCTTCGTCTGTTCCAAGCCCCCGATTCATTTTTCCCTAAATCTTGCCACTTCCAGCCATGCCGAAAGCTTCGGATCTTGCGGGTGCGCCGGAGAGTGCTTGGCCAATTTCAGATTGCGGCTCGGTAAAGCTAAAGTTGCTAGAGAGTCAACTGAAGTTGCCCAGCCAAGAGGTGATTCGCTGGCGCGGTCCCAAATCCCCAACCTGGTGAAACAGTAGTTTTCGGCTCTTTTTTCGATCGGGGCTTGTGCCTTCCATTTTCCGGTTTCTTCCGCCGCGTCCTTGACTTCTACGGGCTAGAGTTGGTGCATTTGAACCCCAACTCGATTCTTCAGATCTCCATATTTGTTACTCTCTGTGAGTGCTTCTTGGGTGTTGACCCCATTTTATTTTCTTCTGGCATCTGTTCCACATCAAACCCCAGCCCTCCAAGAATAGTGTCAGTGTAATTGAGGGGGCTGGTCTTCAGTTAAGGAGCGACAGGAAAAAGTCATATCTTGATCTTCCCTTGAAATCCTCCTTAAAAGGCTGGCACAAGGAGTGGTTCTATTGCACAGATCTGGCTCCCTCCTTGCGCCCATTCACCGGCTTGCCACCGGTGGTTTTACCAAATTGGTCAGCAGAGCCATCCTTTGAGGAAATGGGCCAGGCGCATCAATTGTTGGTGAAGTTAGACGACCTCAAGAAGGCTGGCCTGACAGGACCTTGGGTGACTTGTCGCTTCCTGACTCAGCGCATCCAGCCGCTGAAGCTGAGGAGCGCATTTGGCTGGGCCTTTAAGGGCAAAAATGATCCTAACCGTGTAAGCAACGAGTCAGCCAACAAGCGCGTAGTGATCGAGACCCTGTTTGGTTACTTCTCCAAAGGGGTGATCGCGACCGAAGACGATAATCGCCGGGTCGCGGCCTATAGCTTCATTTGGCCCCAGACCAAGGTAATCTTTAATCTTCTTCTGTGATGAATGCCTGTGGGCTTGTGTCTGCGATTGTTCAGCACTGCATAATGTATTTTCTTGACTCGTCTGTAGTGGCACGAAGAGTTTGATGAAGACTCCTGCCCGTTGTTGGCCGTTGCATCGAAGAAGAGGCCGAGGAGCCCCTCTACTACCTAGCCCGACTCCAAGAGAGCGGTGAAGAAGCCAATTTGTATCGGGGCGAGGGGACCATGACGCCGCGCGCCGTGGCAGGAAGCCTGAAGATAAAGGACACCGTCACCGCGGCACCCAGTCGATCAAGTCCTAGGTTGAGACCTGTGGGTTTGAGCAAACAGCACTGCCGAGGGGCCGGCCAGAGCAGACACTGCCGAGGACGGAGGTGCCCAAGCCAGCCACACCGGAATTGGGGCCGACTCGAGCTGATGTGCCGCCGCCAACTGTGACGCCGACCAATTCGCCGGCCGGGCCGACAACCAGAGGTAGCGCTCCGCCAGGACCCGGGTCGCCCGGCAGGAAACTGAAGTTTTCCAAGAGGTATGCTGCTCCGGATCTTCTGAAATTCTTGCGTGTTGCAGTAGTGTTTTGATGTCTTGTTTCGTTATCCAGGAAGCGGGCCGATATCGATCTCAAGGAGACCGCCCTGACCGCTCCCCTTGAAGAGCCCACCCCAGCCGAGCCGGCGCCCACGAGCGCACCCGCTGAGCCGGTGGCCACTCTAGTCATAGAGACTGAAGTGGTCCCGACTGCGGGGCCGCTGGTGCCGCCCGACCAAGGAGCGGTGGCTGAGGCTGATGTCCCAGCCCCTGAATCGTCGCCCGCTACAGAGGCCGCTGTCAGAGCCCCCGAGCCGATCCCCGAGGCCGCGGGGGACGGTGGCATGGAGGCCGGGACCCCGTCGCTGTCATGGTCGTCATCGTCATCGTCACCGCCGCCAGAGATCCCGAACCTGCCTCGGATTGAAGCTCCTCCACGTAGGATGCCCCGGACGTTCACCTGGGCGGCACCTGACGGGACCGTGAAGAGCTTCAAGCTTGACGAAGTTGCCGTGAGAAGGGAGCGCGAAAGCTTGCTTTGCGCCGCTATCAGCGGGTCCCAGGGAGTCGGGGTATAATTCTTGTGGCAGAGTCATAGTGATCTTCTCGTTTTGACGTCTAATTCCATTCTTGATTTGTTCTTTACCCTGAGCAGAAACTTGTCGACCGTAATGAGGCGATGACAGAGATCCTGGTCGAAATGGCTCCCCACCTCGCAGAATTGGAGCAGCTCCAGGCGTTGAAGGCCGAGATGGAGGAGCGTCACTCGGGGAGGGAAGCCTAGCTGAAGGAGGGCGCCACCCGGCTCAGGGAGGAAACTTGGGCTCAAGCCGAAAAGATTAGAGGTAAGTCCCCGAATGCATATTTCCGACCGAGCCCTTGTTGTATTTCTTCAGCTGAGTTGTTCCTGACTGCCCAGTTGCGTCTTGGTTGCACGGTCTAGTTCTTGACTAATCTGTCGTGCAGCACTTGAAGCTGAGTTGAAGACCCGAACAGAGAGGGAATCCTAGCTGAAGGAGGCCGAAGAAGCCAAGGCCGAGCTTGAGAAGGTTAAGGTCGACCTGACAAAGGCCAATGCTGAGCTCGAACGGGAGAAGGCCGAGTTGAAGGAGGCCGCCGTCAAGCTTGGCGAAGAAAAAGCGAAACTGGAGAAAACCGTAGCCGAGTGGGAGGCCGACTACGAAAGTAAGTCCCCGACCTGACTGTGATCTTAACCAATCCATTAGTCATTCTATCTGCAACCGAGCCTGACAAGTTTACTTGCCGGCGGACCTGGGCAGACATGAGAGCCAATGTCCAGGCCCAGTATCGGTTTTACACAGAGGAGATAAGAGTGATCAGGGAGTCACGGGAAGCCCTCGTCGGGTCTGTGAAAGGGCTCCTTGACCTCATAGATCCTAGAACTGTGCGAACCAGTTGCAGCAGGATCCCCCAAATAGTGGCGCGTCTTGAGGATGCACCGAGTGCCTTGAAGAAGTACTCGGATGAGCATATTATTGCCGGCGTGGCCCAAACCCTGGTGATGACCAAATCCATCTACCTGAGGGCAGACATTGAAGCCAATGGGGAGGGGTTTGCCAAGGAGACAACGCCCGAGGAGGCGCTGGAGCTGATTGCCCGGGCGAAGCCGACTGCTGAGATAATTACCCGAGACTTGGGTCTATAAGGGCAACATATTATGTAGTCGGTATGTATGAACTTTTGTCGAAAGCATATGTAAATATATGTGCGACGCCACCAAGCTTATGTACTCAGTCGTCATTAGCTTTACTTGACCGTGTGGTCTGTGCCGAGTTATTCTGTTAGAACTTAATAAAAATGTTCAAAGTAGGACGCTGGACTTGGGCAAACGCGACAGTTGTAGTAAAGCTTCGTGACTGAGTGGGACAGGCTCGTATATTATTGATAGCACGTATATACATGCAGCCCCCGACTCACTACTCGGTTGATGCGAGCGGCGTAGTGAGTCAAAGAGACTGTACACATGAAAAAGTATAAAACTCCGGTATAGAAAGGACGTAGATGTTCTATGTTCCACGAGTTGTTGATGAGGACACCGTCTTCGGTCTTCAGTCGGTAGGCGCCTGGCCGTGTGACCTCGACTATAATGAATGGCCCTTCCCAGATTGGGGATAATTTGTGCCTGTCTTTGGTGGTTTGTATTTTCCTCAGGACGAGATCCCCGACCAAAAAGGCACGGCCACGGACATTGCGGTTGTGGTAGCGACGCAGGCCTTGAAGATACCTTGCCGACTGGATTGTTGCGGTGTCCCTTGCTCTTCCAGCTGATCTAGCTCGACCAATCGGGTATTATTTGAGTCATTTTCTGAGTAAGCCTGGACTCGCGGAGAGCCGAACTGTAACTCTGTCGGTAGAATAGCCTCGGCACCGTAGACCAGAAAGAAACGGGATTGCCCTGTTGCCCGACTGACCGTGGTTCGTAGAGACCAGAGAACCGATGGGAGTTCTTGTACCCACCGGCCCGCGTATGGTTGTAGTCGGTCGAATGTCCTGGCCTTGATGCCTTGTAAAACCATACCGTTGGCTCGTTCGACCTACCCATTGCTCCGTGGGTGCGCCACAGATGCGTAGCAGAACTTGATGCCGAAATCTTCGTAGAAGTCTTGGAATACGCCGCCCGTGAACTGAGTACGGTTGTCGGTGATGATGCGGTTAGGAACCCCGAACCGGTATAGTATACTCATGATGAAGTCCTTTGCTCGTGCCACTGTAATTGTTGCAACGGGTTTAGCCTCAATCCACTTGGTGAATTTATCCACCGCGACGAATAGATGTGTAAACCCTCCTGGCGCTTTCTTGAAAGGCCCGACCATGTCGAGCCCCCATACTGCGAATGGCCAAGAAATAGGGATAGTTTGGAGTTCCTGGGCTGGGAGATTTATTTGTCTTGCATAGAACTGGCAACCCTCGCACTTGCGAACAATGTCCTTGGCGTCTATTACTGCTGTGGGCCAGAAAAATCCCTTCCAGTAAGCCTTTCCAACTAACATCCTAGACGCGGAATGGTTGCCACATATGCCCGAGTGAATCGACTGCAGAATCTGCTTGCCCTCCTTAGTGGTGACACAACGCATGAGGACACCGGATGCGCTCCTTCGGTACAGGTCTTCTCCGACTAGTAGGAAGCTTTTGCTTCGACACTTTATCTACTCGGCTTGACTGCGATCTTCTGGGAGTTCATCGTCCAGGAGAAATTTGACAACAGGAGTCCTCTAGTCTTGACATATGTGCAGCACCTCGTCTGTGGCCGGGGTAGGTTCGCCTCCCGACTACTCCAGCGCCGGTTTCTTCTTGATTGATGGCTCCATGAGTTGCTCGACAAAGATTCCAATCGAAACTGCTTCTCGCTTGGATCCCATGTTTGCCAGCTCGTCTGTCGCGTCATTGTATTGATGCAGGACATGTGTTATTTCTAGCCCGTCGAACTTGTTTTCCAGCTTGCGGACATCCTAACAGTATGCCGCCATGGTATCGTCAAGACAAGTCCAGTCTTTTATGACTTGGTTTACCATGAGTTGAGAATCCCCATGCACAACCAGTCAACGTATGCCGAGTGATATAGCGATACGGAGCCCGTGAATGAGTGCCTCGTACTCGGCGACGTTGTGGGAAGCCGGGAAGTGGATTTGTAGAACGTACTTCAGTTTTTCGCCGGTGGGGGACGTCAATATGACTCCAGCCCCGGCGCCGCTGATCCGTAGAGAACCATCGAAGTACATTGTCCAGTACTCTAGCTTTGCTGTTGATGTAGGCAGTTGAACTTCTGTCCACTCGGCCACGAAGTCAGATAGAGCTTGTGATTTAATTGCTGTCCATGGCTGAAAGGTGATATCGAACGCCATCAACTCGAGTGCCCATTTAGCGATTCGGCCGGTGGCCTTGCGATTATGAAGGACATCCCCGAGTGGAAACGCTATGACCACCGTGACTTGATGTGCTTGAAAATAATGCACCAGCTTCCGGACTATGATGAGTAGGCCATATAGCAGCTTCTGGACCTGTGGATATCTCATCTTCGAGTCGGCAAGCACCTCGCTGACAAAGTAAACTGGCCGTTGTATTTTTTGGATATGACCCTGTTCGGATCGCTCGACCACCAATACCGTGCTAACTACCTAAGTGGTTACCGCCAGATATAGCATTAGCGGTTCTTGGGGCATAGGTGACGCCAGCACGGGAGGTGATGTAAGGAATTGTTTGAAGTCTTCGAAGGCTTGCTGGGCTTCCGGAGTCCATTGGAAATTGTCCGCCTTTTTGAGTAGCTTGAAGAAGGGCATGCCCTGTTCACCTAGTCGGGAAATAAACCAGCTGAGTGCCGCCATGCAGCCTGTTAGCTTCTGGACATCTTTGAGGTTAGTCGGGGGTGCCATGTTCCTGATGGCATTGACTATCTCTGGGTTGGCCTCGATGCCACGATGCGAGACGATGAAGCCGAGTAACTTTTTGGATGTCACACCGAAGGCGCACTTTTCCGGGTTCAACTTCATCTTGAATCTTCGAAGGTTGTGGAAGGTTTCTTCCAAGTCAGCAATGAGGTCTTTTTTGGACTTTGTCTTGATCACCATGTCGTCGACGTAGGCTTCCATGTTGCGCCCGATCTGAGTGTGCAGGCACCGCTGAATTGCCCGTTGATAGGTTGCTCCAGCATTCTTTAGACCGAATGGCATTGTGATGTAGCAGTACGCTCCAAACGGCGTGATGAAAGATGTCTTTAAGCAGTCTTCCTCCCTCAAGCTGATTTGATGGTATCCCGAGTAGCAGTCAAGAAAGCTGAGTAGGTTGCACCTAGCCGTGGAATCTACCACCTGATCTATCCTGGGAAGACCAAATGGGTCCTTGGGGCATGCCTTGTTGAGATCGGTGTAGTCGATGCATATGCGCCATTTACCGTTTTTCTTCCGAACCAGAACTGGGTTTGCCAGCCAATCCGGGTGATAGACCTCCTTGATGAACCCGGCTGCGAGGAGCTTGGTAATCTCCTCCCGAATCGCATCCTTGTGGTCTTGAGCGCAGGGCCACAGCCGTTGCTTGACTGGCTTGGCGTCTGTCTTCACATTTAGGGCATGCTCGATCACCTCCCTTGGAATGCCCGGCATGTCGGACGGTTTCCATGCGAAGATATCTTTATTGGCTTGTAGGAAGGTGACGAGCGCGTCTTCCTATTTGGGGTCGAGTCGGTCCCGACTAGAGCAGTCTTGGAGGGGTCGGAAGGGTCCAGGGGGATCTTCTTCGTGTCAGAGTCTGCTCAAATTCCCGACTTCACTGCCTTTTTTGCCGAAACTTCATCTTGCTTGACTTCAGTTGTGACGGCTTGCCAAATGCTATTGCGCCCGACTGCCGCCTCTTGTGATTGAGCCAGTTCGCAGGTCTCCTTGTCGCAGGTGAAGGCTTGCTTGATGTCGTTGCGGAGGGAGAGGACTCCTACTGGCCCAGGCATCTTGAGTACCATGTATGTATAGTGCGGTATCGCCATGAATTTGGCGAGTGCCTGTCGATGTTTTACACCGGCAATAAATATATGGGGCTAGTCGACGGATGGAAACTTGATGGATTGCAAAGGAACACAGAGAGATTTTATACTGGTTCAGGCCCTCGATGTGAGGTAATACCCTACGTCCAATTGTGGTGTTATTCCTTTGAGGATTTGCGGTGGTGATTCTAGTGAACCAACTCAACCTGCCCTCATGGGGCGCCCTGCCTCCCCTTATATACTGGGGGACAGGGTTACAAGGTAGGAGTCCCCATCGGATTACGACTAGGAGATCTCCCCTTAGAGATATAACGCACCCGACTAGGACTGTATATTCCTTTCTATACAAGGCGAAGTCCGCCGAATCTAGCTATATCTCTAATTAGAAGGCTAGGCCCATCCTCTGTCCGAGTGGCCCATATGCTTGTCATGAGGTACCCGGGGCCCATGGCACCCACAGTAGCCCCCGAGACCTTCATAGTTGAGTCACAGCTGATGCCGAGTGCTCATCCTCCACGGTGAAGTCTTCCCGAGTGCATTGCTCCCGAGTACTCTTTGTCTGAGTGCTGCTTCTCCTGAGTCCTGCTTCATGTCAGCTGGCAGCGAGGCTATGAAGGGCTCCATGTAGATGTAGGAATAGTGTGCGCCGAATAGGCGCACCTATTAGGTGTAGCCCCCGACTTTGTGCTTAATTGTGAAGACAATTAAACATAAAGTCAAAGATCTTTAACCTTGTAGTCTTTCCCGAGTAGTATACTACTGGTATATGAGACTCTTCGGTATCGTGTCAACCGGAAAGGGGGTGTTTATAGTCTTTCCCGAGTAGTATATTACTCGAAAATCAGACTCGTCGGCATCATGTCAGCCGGGATGATTATTTATAGTCTCTCCCAAGTAATATATTACTCGAAAATTAGACTCGTCAGTTTCATGTCAGCTGGAAAAGGTGTTTATAGTCTTTCCCGAGCGGCGTCCCTTTCGGAAGTTAGACTCTTCAGCTCGTCAGCTGGAAGAATGTTTATAGTCTTTCCCGAGTAGTATACTACTCGAAATTTAGACTCCTCCGCATCATGTCAGTGGGAATGAGAAATTTATAGTCTCTCCCGAGTAGTGCACTACTCGAAAGTTAGACTCTTCCACATCATGTCAGTGGGAATAATGTTGCTCATGGCAACTGATGGCCACGCATGTAGGCCGAGTACCACTTTATGAAAATAAATCCATGGCGTGGTCAGGTGTACCCGAGAAAGATACCTGCATCCCCAATTTTAATGAAGACCAGCTTGTGATCCTTGTAAGGATATATTCTCGAGACCTGGTGGATAAAACAGATACCCAAACATATATGTTTAGCAATAAGGCTCTCATGAAGCATATCTGTTTACCTCATCGGTTCCTGTTGGTAGCACCAGCGCTATAATTTCAACTCAGCCTGCGGGCGGCCCACATGGAGCATGCTACTGTAGGAACTCATATCTTGGTGGCTGCTACCAAATAAGCCGGCCTGAGCCGACCTATCCGGCATAGCTCTATAGTACTATCATCCATCGCATGTCAGGATGAGTTTTTTGGTGTTGATGCCCTCAATCAGCCAGAGAAATCCTTGTTCGCAAGCCTTTCCGACTTATGCTCTGGATGCAGCCTGGTTGCCACGGATGCCCGAGCAGGTATGTTGCAAGATTTGCTTGCTCTCCTCAGGTGTGACGCAGTGCATAAGAACTCCGGATGCGCTTTGACGATGTAAGTCTTCTCTGACTTCAGAAGAGCCGAGCAGGGTACCCGAACCTTGCATTAGCATAGGATTCGGCTAGCGACCCTCATGGGGCATACCCTACCCAACAGAGTTATAGCCAAGCGAGGTACCCGAACCTTGCATTAGCATAGGATTCGGCTAGCGACCTCATGGGGGCGTACCTCACCCAGCAGAGTGATATACGACCCCGACTATGTGCCGGAAGTCGGTTATCAGCTCACATGGAGCGTAGCCGAGGAAGATGACGTCCCGACTGGCGCAAGTACTCGGTAAGTAGCCCTCATGGAGCATCCCGAGTGTATTTTGGCAGACTTGTCCAGCCCCCGAGCGTAGGAGATAGGCTCGTAGCCCTGAGTTCCTGTCACGCGTATCCGGAGCTGGGCCTGCAATATAAAGATATCGGATGAGTAGCATCTGATGATGGAAATAATCACCCAAATAAAATGTATTTTACAATATATGTAAATACGTGTTCTCCCTCTTTTTGATATTAATTTCCTCGAGTAGTTGACCCCTTACCTTTAAGCCCTCTGCCCGACCTGTCATAGCCCCCTTGCGGCGGGAGTTGGCTCAATGGCTCTTTCCCGGACACGCGTTTTGGGTGACTTGAGTTCGTCTTACATGGAGCAAAGTTTCACGGATCGAGATTTATGCTACTCGAGTACTTTTGCAATCATTTAAGAGCAAAAACAGCAAAAAAGTAAATGTGCAGCTTGTACACCTATTTAGGTGTAAGCGGCTGTGGCACTAGCAAGGCCAAGTGAGGAGATGTTTATCAAAAAGCGACTTAGCTGTTCGGTATTTGGGAGTGGGGATGCCATCCTTGCGTTTGGGCTTATGAGCCCCGAGCATGTCTCTTGTTGTTCTGGTAATCCTCAGTTGTTGAAGGTCGAAGACGGTTGTGACTGCTGCCACAATGAAGCGTCCGACTTGCGATTGTGATTCCGACTTTAGTCGGGACCGTTGGTGCCCTCCCGCTTCTTCTGTCAGGATGCCTTTTTGTCTTCGAGAGCCTCAGCAACAGCGTGGGCTGAGTCGGCGTACTTGTTTGCCATGTCGAATAGGGCCTTGACAGAGTTGGGAGGCTTCCGCGTGAATTTGTCGATGAACGAGATGTCTTTGACTCCTTTTCGAAAGGCGGCGATGATGCCTCGTCCTTGATCTTCGGGATTGAGTTCCTCTTCTCAGAAAACCTCTTGATGAAGTCACGAAGAGACTCGTTCTTCCTTTGACGCAACTGATATAGGTCGTACTCGGAAGATGGCCTCTCGTATGTTCCCTGGAAGTTGGTGATGAAACGTTCCCGGAGTTCTCCCCAAGAGCCGACTGATTGCTTGGGAAGTCCTGTTAGCCATGTCCTCGCTGAGTCGGCTAGAGCAACTAGGAGGTAGTTAGCCATGACTTTGTGGTCACCTCCGGCAGCTTGGATTGCCAGTGTGTATGCTGTGAGCCAGGACTCGGGATCGGTCTTGCCGTCGTATTTTTCGATGCCTGTAGGCTTGAAACCCGACGGCCAGTCGACCTGTTGTAGCTCCTGGGTGAAGGCTGGTATGCCTTCATCGTCATGAGGGCTCCGACTCCGAATACGGCAGCGAGACCGCTCGTGGTGGAGGCCAAAGCGCTCGTTCTCGTCTTCCAGTTTGCGTTGCTCATCCTCCTCTCGTTCGCGGCGCCAAGCGCTGACGTTTTGCTGAAGGTCACGCCGTGGTTGGCCTCGGAGCCGCCGGTCGTCGTTGGGGTTGCCGAGTGACGTTTGGTGTGACTCCGAGTGCTGCCGACTAGAGCCGGCTGCTCGGCGTCGCTTTGAAGCGGATGAGACTGCCGTTGGGGAAATCGACCGGTTGGTCGGTATGAGGGTATCACCCGACTGTTGGTGTTGTTGACATGCAGCAGCTGTAAGCATGGCTTTTATCCTTGCGGTCGTCGGGGTGGCCTGGTGATCAGGTCCGAACTAGAGTGTATCCAGTAGAGTTGCAGTGGCCACGATGTTCTGTTGGGGTGTGACGAAGACGTCGTGGTCGCCGACTCGGGTTTGGAGGACTTGTTGCTGAGCAGTCCGCCCGGCTCTGCGTAGATCGTCATTGCGGGCGCGCAGGCGTCTTGCTTCTTCTCTTGTTGTTCTCGCAGTCGGCGGGCCTCCTCCTCTTGCTGTTCACGCAGTCGGCGTGATTCCTGAGTAGGAGTAGAGACTTTGGATGCCATGAAGATTTCTCGTGGCGGAGAGAAGCTTGCCGAGCTGCTGTCCGACTTAGAGTCGTAGTCCGACTAGAAGTCGGAGTCCGACATCGAGTCGAAGTCGGGATGGTTGATGGGGATGAGTGTAACTCCGACCTCCCTAGATCCGATCTCGAGCGGCTCGGGGCCGTATCCGAGTCGAACTCCAGGGGATCGGGTTTGCGGCGTCGGATGTAGATTGTAGATATCCGCGGCGTCTCCGAGTCCGAACGGGAAATTGATGATCTCTTCCCTTCTCGGCCCGATCTCGGCTGGCTCGAAACCGAGTCCGAGTCGAACACTGAAAGGAAGAGTTGTCCATGGGCTCGGGCGTATAGGAGATCGCTGCAGCATGTCG
Organism: Oryza meyeriana var. granulata; assembly: GCA_003991445.1. Taxonomy (NCBI): domain Eukaryota; kingdom Viridiplantae; phylum Streptophyta; class Magnoliopsida; order Poales; family Poaceae; genus Oryza; species Oryza meyeriana. Next base: position 182,539 of record RYFJ01002224.1, read on the forward strand.
TCGAAGATTGCCGCAGCGTCGTGTGGGCCGACTAGCGCGGAGTCGGCTGGTTCCTCGGCCGGTTGGATCGGGTCCGTGTCGGCCAAGGTGAGGTTGCCGAACATGTCGGCGGTGAAGTTGAGGCTTCTGAATGAGATTGTATCTTCGGGAGAGAATTTGCCGCCGTCGACTCTGGTTGCTGGATCCATCGAGCTTGTAGATGTAGATCGCGCCGAAGCCCCTACCTGGCACGCCAACTGTCGATGTTTTACACCGGCAATAAATATATGGGGCTAGTCGGCGGATGGAAACTTGATGGATTGCAAAGGAACACAGAGAGATTTTATACTGGTTCAGGCCCTCGATGTGAGGTAATACCCTACGTCCAGTTGTGGTGTTATTCCTTTGAGGATTTGCGGTGGTGATTCTTGTGAACCAACTCAACCTGCCTCTTGGGCGCCCTGCCTCCCCTTATATACTGGGGGACAGGGTTACAAGGTAGGAGTCCCCATCGGGTTACGACTAGGAGATCTCCCCTTAGAGATATAACGCACCCGACTAGGACTGTATATTCCTTTCTATACAAGGCGAAGTCCGCCGAATCTAGCTATATCTCTAATTACAAGGCTAGGCCCATCCTCTGTCCGAGTGGCCCATATGCTTGTCATGAGGTACCCGGGGCCCATGGCACCCACAAAGAGATCGTCAATTTCCCGTTCGGACTCGGCGACGCCGCGGATATCTACGATCTACATCCAACGTGGCAAACCCGATCCTCTAGAGTTCGACTCGGATACGGCCCTGAGCCGCTCGAGATCGGATCTAGGAAGGTCGGAGTTGTAATCACCCCCATCAACTATTCCGACTACGACTCTCAGTCGGACTACGACTCCCAGTCGGATTCCAACTCTAAGTCGGACAGCAGTTCGGCAAGCTTCTCCCCGCCACGAGAAATCTTCATGGCATCCAAAGGCTCTACTCCTACTCAGGAATCACGCCAACTACATGAGCAACAAGAGGAGGAAGCCTGCCGACTACGAGAACAACAGGAGGAAGAAGCAAGACGCCTGCACGCCCGCAACGACGGCCTACGCAGGGCTGGGCAAACCGCTCAGCAACAAACCCTCCAAACAAAAGTCGGCGACCACGACGTCTTCGTCACACCACAACAGAACATCGTGGCCGCCGCAACCCTACTGGACACGGTCCAACTTGGGCCTAATCACCAGGCCACCCCAACGATCGCAAGGATAAAAGCCATGCTTACCGCTGCTGCATGTCAGCAGCACCAACAGTCGGGCAACACACTCATACTGACCAGTCGGTCGGCTTCCCCAGCGGTAGTCTCGTCCACCTCAAAGCGACGCCGAGCGGCCGGCTCTAGTCGGCTGCACACGGGGTCGCGCCAAACGTTACTCAGGACCCCCAACAACAATTGGCGGCTCCGAGGCCAACCACGGCATAACCTTCAGCAAGACACCAACGCTCGGCACTGCGAACGAGAAGATGACGAGCAACGCCGACTGGAAGACAGGAACGAGTGCTTCGGCTTCCACCACGAGTGGTTTCGCCGCCGTAGTCAGGGTCAGAGCCCTCATGAAGATGGAGTACCGGCCTTCACCCAGGAGCTACAACAGGTCAACTGGCCGTCGGGTTTCAAGCCTACAGGCATCGAAAAATACGATGGCAAGACCAATCCTGAGTCCTGGCTTACGGTCTATACTCTAGCGATCCGAGCAGCTGGAGGAAATCACAAAGTCATGGCTAACTACCTCCTAGTCGCTTTAGCCGACTCAGCGAGGACATGGCTAACAGGGCTTCCCAAGCAATCAATCGGCTCATGGGCAGAACTCCGAGGACGCTTCATCGCCAACTTCCAGAGAACATACAAGAGGCAATCTTCCGAGTACGACTTATATCAGTTGCATCAAAGGAAGAACGAGTCTCGTCGTGACTTCATCAAGAGGTTCTCTGAGAAGAAAAATTCGATCCCAAACATCAAGGATGAGGTCGTCATCGCCGCCTTTCGAAAAGGAGTCAAAGACACCTCGTTCATCGACAAATTCACACGGAAGCCTCCCAACTCTGTCAAGGCTCTATTCGACATGGCGAACAAATACGCCGACTCAGCCCACGCTGTTACTGAGGCCCTTGAAGATAAAAAGGCATCCTGACAGAAGAAGCGGGAGGGCACCAACGACGCGGTCCCGACTAAAGTCGAGAATCGCATACGCAAGTCAGACGGCTTCATTGTGGTAGTCGGTCACAATCGTCTTCGACTTTCAACAACTAAAGATTATCAGAACAACAAGTGACATGCTCGGGGGCTCACAAGCTCAAACGAAAGGATGGCATCCCCACTCCGAAATACCGAACAGCTAAGTCGCTTCCTGATAAATATTTCTTCACTCGGCCTTGCCAATGCCGCTTACACCTAATAGGTGTACAAGCTGCACTTTTTTCTGTTTTTTCTCTTAAACGATAGCAAAAGTACTCGAGTAGCATAAATTCCAATCCGTGAAACTTTGCTCCATGAAAGACGAACTCAAGTCACCCAAAACGCGTGTCTGGGAAAGAGCCATGAGCCAACTCCCGACGCTAGGGGGCTATGACTAGTCGGGCAGAGTGTTTAAACGTAAGGGGTCAACTACTCGGGGAAATTAATATCAAAAGGAGGAAAAACTCGTATTTACATGTATTGTAAAAGACCTTTTATTCGGGTGATTATTTCCATCATCAGATGCTACTCATCCGATATCTTTATATTGCAGGCCCAGCTCCGGATACGCGTGACAGGAACTCAGGGCTGCGAGCCTATCTCCTACGCTCGGGGGCTGGATAAGTCTGCCAAAATACACTCGGGATGCTCCATGAGGGCTACTTACCGAGTACTTGCGCCAGTCGGGACGTCATCTTCCTCGGCTACGCTCCATGTGAGCTGACAACCGACTTCCGGCACTAGTCGGGGGTCTTATATCACTCGGTTGGGTGAGGTACGCCCCATGAGGGTCGTCAGCCGAATCCTATGCTAATGCTAGGTTCGGGTACCTTATTTGGTCACAACTCTGTCAAGTTGGGTACGCCCCATGAGGGTCGCTAGCCGAATCCTATGCTAATGCAAGGTTCGGGTATCTCGCTTGGCTATAACTCTGTTGGGTAGGGTATGCCCCATGAGGGTCACTAGCCGAATCCTATGCTAATGCAAGGATCGGGTACCCTGCTCGGCTCTCCTGAAGTCAGAGAAGACTTACATCGTCAAAGCGCATCCGGAGTTCTCATGCACTGCGTCACACCTGAGGAGGGCAAGCAGATCCTACAACATACCTGCTCGGGCACCTGTGTGTAGGATCGAACACAAGAACCAAGCCTACCAGAGGGGGGGTGAATGGTAGGAACACAAAAAACCAAAATCTTTTGCGGAATAAAAGATACCCTCAAACCTGGATGGAGTGCACCGGTCAGACCGTCTCTGTTGCGTCGGTCTGACCGCCGTATGTTCACCGGTAGAACCACCGCCTCGCCGCCACGCTCTTGTCGGATGAACTATTGGAATTCAGAAGGATACACACCGAAGATGCTCTTTAAAGTAGATTAACTTTATTGCATCAAGATGTGTTTACAAAGTACATACAAAGCACTCCTCTCTCTCAAAACTAAACCTTAACTTTTCTCTCTTCCCAACGTTATACATCTAGGGTCTCAACCCCTCATCTATTTATACCTAAAAACTCATACACAAAGTAGTAGTAGAACTCCTAATCCCACTTAGACTCAAACCTTCTAGTACCAAATCTAATTACAATTTACGAAATTAAATTCTCCTTTCCGTAGCCAACTCAGACTCCCTCATGCGCAGGAATTACTGTAGCAGTCCAACACTGTAGCCACAAGACGGATACTGTAGCACCGCTCGGATTACTGTAGCAGTCCGATTCGCTGTGGCAATAGCTGAGTACTGTAGCCGTCTCTCTCCTATTTTCTTTTCTCCGAATTTCTCCATGATTTTTTCAGCGCTTGCACACACGACTTGTGAAGCACGTTACGAATACCTCCTACACGGTGTCCAGCCACCGTGTGCCACCTTGTGTCCAACCTCGTCACCCGGTATCCTTGACCGTTCTGGACCTCGACTCCTCTCTGAGTTTTGTCCCGATCCCACCGTTGACTGATGTTGACCACAAGACAAACTGACTTTAGTCCAACCTTGTCACATAGTATTCTGACCGTGCTAGACCTCGGCTCCTCCCTGAGCGTAGTCCCGGTCCTCACCATTGACCAAGGTTAGACCTCAAGTCACCTGCACACAAATAGACGAAACAACCGTTTCTGGGCATAGATATCGCAACCTGACCCGCATTAGTCACACACACTCACACCAACATCTACATATATTTTTAAACCAAATTTCATTGTAAAATCATTTGCAAAGCCAATTGTTCATCACAAAATATTAATCATGACAATGATTCTACAATCTCCCCCTTGATGAACACATTGGCAACCTCTTCAAAATACAAATAAGTGTCAAAACTCTTCCCCTTTTTAAAAGAAAGAATTTCTCTGCTATATTTGTAATAAAAGTATAAAATCGACTATTTTTAAGAATCGATCAACTTGTCAAAACTTTCAAACTTTCAAATTGTCCCCTTGTCTAAAAGAACTCCCCCTTTCTTTAAGCATGCATTTTGTATATTTCTCCCCCTTTGACAATGATTTCATCAAGAATTTTAAAAGAGAGAATATAAACCATAAAGCACAAATGCAAAGAATATGAAATATTTATCAATTTTTCTTCTTCTGAATTTTTCTTTTCTAGGAGCTTTGAAATGTACCTAAAGCAACTCAGGGACGTGTGTTGCAACACAAGGGAGATAAATTGACCAACTAGCAAACAAGTATGAGTTATAGTCCAAACATGAATCAATGATATTATAATCAAGATCAAATCAGCATTAAAAATTCATGATTTCAACAATTTATAATGCAATATATTTACTAGTACATATATTGAACAAAAAACCCTTATACTTAGTCAAGTTGAATAACACATCCTTTCTCAAATATTTTGCTCAAAAGAGAATATATATTTTTTTCTTCTCTCCCTTTTTTTCCTCAATTCATTTTGGGTACGTTCTTGTCGTGAATACTGTTTCCAAGGATTCGGTACCCATTTTTTATCTCTCTTCGGATACGTCCTTGTGGTGAATACTCTTGCCAAGGATTCGGTATCCATTTTTTTCTTCTCTTCGGATACGTCCTTGTGGTGAATACTCTTGCCAAGGATTCGGTATCCATTTTTTTTTCTCATAAAGTAAAGACATTTTTGAGCATTTGAGGAATGAAAATTCAACAAAGAATAAATATAAGCATAAATTATTCAAACTTAGCACTAGTTTCAATACTGCATATTTATTTAATTCAAATAAAAGGATTTAAGTGACATGCATCATATGCCTTAAAAGTAATAGCAAAGACTCATATAAAGACTAGAATGCATACAAGCTAAACTAGCGACAAAAAGACCTCACTTAGGTTGCTAGCAAGCACAAGAATATACTAGAGGTATAAAACAAAGCTCCACTTTTCTTTTTATTTTTAAATTGAGAGCAATGCAATAAATTAAACATGAATGCATCAAAAAACATAAACTCCCCCTCAAAACAACCTCCAAACCCTCCGATATAAAACAAAGCAAATCGAGAAGATATCAAAAGTTTAGAAAAAGACAGCCAATTGCCAAAGATATCACCAAGGTTCTCATTAATTGACATATATCCACTTGTATAATTATGAAAAACTACTCCATAACTAGCGAGGAAAAAGCTAATGAAGAAGTAGATATTATATTGCCATTCATAAGTAGATCAATGTTACCTTAAAAGCAATGACGTCTCAATCGTTTAATGCACATGGGGAATATGCCGCCAAAAGACCTATGCATAAGAAGATGTCGAGGCCTTTGTGTTGGGATTAGAAATAAGAAATTTAGGAATCCAACACTGAGACACACAACCAATAGAACTAGTAGGCAAAGCACACGTATATGCATAAATAGAATCAGTACCAGACTTACCTAAAAACTTACCTTGGGCTTTACCGAAAAACTGATCCGACCAATGCTGAAAAGTCGGTTTAACCACCGTCGGCCGTCGGTCTGATTGCTGATGTGCCTGCGGTCTAACTGTCCATGGCCACCGGTTGGACCTCCCTAGGGCTTGTGGTATGACCTGGCCTCTTGAAGAAAAGCTCGACCTTTGCCACCTCAACTTGCAAATTCACGTTCTCTGTCTTTTTTCTGTTTTCTTGCAAGTCTAAAGCAATAACCAACCAAATGTCCATCTTTTCCACAAAAAGTACATGTATACTTCACACGGGAAAATGATTTTAAAGGTTTTGCAGTAGAAACACCTTGATTTGACAAAGAAAAGAGAAGACATAATTCCAGCAGATTTGAAAATAGTTTCTCTTAGGTTCTGGTTTTGTCAAAATTTCTCCATTGTTTGTGACACTCAAAATAGAAGGTTGATGATTAGTAAAATAAGCATGTGGATCAAAACCTAACCTCTATTATGTGTGCTTACTTTTGATTGATCTAAAATCATGTTAAGTTTCTTTTTACCATCAGAAAATCGTTGCAAGGAACTTTTTAAATAAGAAACTTCTTTTGTCAAGTTAGCACATTTTTTCACAATCTACTAAAACTCCTTTTTGTTTTTACAGTTTGAACAAGAAATTATCTCATGAGTTTTTACAATATTCTCCATATACTCAACACGACCAAGAGCATTTTTCACTTTTATCTCATTCAAAGAACATGTTGAGCAAGTTTTAGAACTTGAAACCTCCTTGTGTTGTCTAATTCTTTTAGCACATAAAACATTGAACAAAGAACTTGCACCAAAAGCAACTTTATATTTATTTAAAAGATTTTTTGTCAAAACTAACACATTAGCAGTACGAGAATATAAAGCAAGACCAAGAGCCAAAGAAGTTTCAAAAACTTTTGTTTTCTCAATTTCAGATTCTAATCTCAAACAATTCTTAGCATGAACATCTCGTAAAGAAGAAATTTCAGAAAATAAAACTTCACAAGATGTACAATTATCATCATCAGGAATTAGAGATTTCAATCTAGAAATTTCAGCATTAAGAGATTCAACAATAAAGTCATGTTGTTTTATCTTTTTTTCATATTTTTGAATCTTAAAGCCAAGAGAAACAATAATATCTTGAAAAGATGTTACCTCAATGTGCTCATTATCAGAATCAGACTCTCCAGATGTTGATCCTCCACAAGCCATGAGGCCTACTCCTGAGATGTTTTTGCCTTTGTCATCATCTTCTTCCTCACTACTAAAGTTGACGTCACTTGCTTGTTCAAAGGCAGCACACACTTTGTTTAGCATCTTCTTGTAACTTTCTTTGTTTCTCTTGCCTTTAAATATCTTGTTCTTCTTCTCGTTTTTGCTCTTGTCCTCTTCATCTTCCTTTGTTCCTTTCCCGAGCTTAGGGCAATTGACGCGAATGTGATTAGGCTCTCCACATTCAAAGCACCGGATTGGACCTCCTCGTTTCCTGCTTCTTACATTATTCAAAGCTCGAGAGAGTCTATTAGTTAACAAAACCAAGTCCTCCTCCGAGATTTGCTCGAGTTGGTCATCGGACATGGCATTAAAAGCAGTTAAAAGTGATGAAGAAGCATTGACTGAATAACTAGAAGAAGACACTAAAGCAGAAGATTTTGAATCAATTTTTCGTGAAAGAATATTCATCTCATGTGTCTTTAATTTGGTATACAAAGATTCCAAGGTTAAAGTATTCATGTTTACAGATTCCTGAATAGATGTAACTTTCATCTCCCAAATAGACATGTCAAGACCATTCAAAAGATGTTGAGAAATTTCAGACTGAGTATAATTAGCATCATAAGCATCATCAACAGAACGAAGATCACTCAAAATTTTGTTAAAGCGAGCATAATAATCATCAAGAGCTTCTCCAGATTTTATCTCAAATTTCATATACTCCTTTTTAAAAACATCTTTACGCAGTTCCTTGATGTTAGAAGATCCTTGGTGAAAATCACATAAGACCTTCCACATCTCATGCGCAGTTTCAAAATGAGAGATTCGATCAAAATCAGAACGAGAAACTCCATTTAAAATATAATTGCGAGCTTTACAATTATTTTCAAAATCAATTTTATTAGCCGTAGTAATCTCTTCAGGAATAACATAGGGTTTTGAAACTTTTTGCCAAATATCGAAGCCTTGGGACATAATATAAGATTGCATCTTTTGTTTCCAAAATTGAAAATCAACTCCATCAAAAATATGTGGCTTGGTTGAAAATCGGTCAGCCATGGCTAAATCTCAAGATCGGTGAAGATCAAAAAGAGAAAACAAGGCTCTGATACCACTTGTAGGATCGAACACAAGAACCAAGCCTACCAGAGGGGGGTGAATGGTAGGAACACAAAAAACCAAAATCTTTTGCGGAATAAAAGATACCCTCAAACCTGGATGGAGTGCACCGGTCAGATCGTCTCTGTTGCGTCGGTCTGACCGCCGTATGTTCACCGGTAGAACCACCGCCTCGCCGCCACGCTCTTGTCGGATGAACTGTTGGAATTCAGAAGGATACACACCGAAGATGCTCTTCAAAGTAGATTAACTTTATTGCATCAAGATGTGTTTACAAAGTACATACAAAGCACTCCTCTCTCTCAAAACTAAACCGTAACTTTTCTCTCTTCCCAACGTTATACATCTAGGGTCTCAACCCCTCATCTATTTATACCTAAAAACTCATACACAAAGTAGGAGTAGAACTCCTAATCCCACTTAGACTCAAACCTTCTAGTACCAAATCTAATTACAATTTACGAAATTAAATTCTCCTTTCCGTAGCCAACTCAGACTCCCTCATGCGCAGGAATTACTGTAGCAGTCCGACACTGTAGCCACAAGACGGATACTGTAGCACCGCTCGGATTACTGTAGCAGTCCGATTCACTGTGGCAATAGCTGAGTACTGTAGCCGTCTCTCTCCTATTTTCTTTTCTCCGAATTTCTCCATGATTTTTTCAGCGCTTGCACACACGACTTGTGAAGCACGTTACGAATACCTCCTACACGGTGTCCAGCCACCGTGTGCCACCTTGTGTCCAACCTCGTCACCCGGTATCCTTGACCGTTCTGGACCTCGACTCCTCTCTGAGTTTTGTCCCGATCCCACCGTTGACTGATGTTGACCACAAGACAAACTGACTTTAGTCCAACCTTGTCACAAAGTATTCTGACCGTGCTAGACCTCGGCTCCTCCCTGAGCGTAGTCCCGGTCCTCACCATTGACCAAGGTTAGACCTCAAGTCACCTGCACACAAATAGACGAAACAACCGTTTCTGGGCACAGATATCGCAACCTGACCCGCATTAGTCACACACACTCACACCAACATCTACATATATTTTTAAACCAAATTTCATTGTAAAATCATTTGCAAAGCCAATTGTTCATCACAAAATATTAATCATGACAATGATTCTACACTGTGGCTACCAGGCTGCATCCAGAACATAAGTCGGAAAGGCTTGCGGATAAGGATTTCTCTGGCTGGTTGCGGTTATCAACACCAAAAATCTCATCCCGACATGCGAGGGATGGTGATTTTATAGAGCCTACATTGGGTGGGTCGGTTTAGACCGGCTTACTCGGTAATGGGCCACCAAGATATGAGTTCCTACAGTAGCATGCTCCATGTGGGCCACCCGCAGGCTGAGTTGAAATTATAGCGCTGGTGCTACCAACAGGAACTGATGAGGTAAACAGATATGCTTCATGAGAGCCTTACTACTAAACATATATGTTTGGATATCTGTTCTACCCACCAGGTCTCAAGGATATATCCTTATAAGGATCACAAGCTGGTCTTCATTAAAATTGGAGATGCAGGTATCTTTCTCGAGTACACCTGACCACGAGATGGATTTATTTTCATAATGTGGTACTCGGCCTACATGCTTGGCCATCGGTTGCTATGAGCAACATTTTACCCGCTGACATGATGCGGAAGAGTGAGTAGTGTACTACTCGGGAGAGACTATAAATTTCTCATTCCCGCTGACATGATGTGGAGGAGTCCAACTTCTGGGTGGGACGCCACTCGGAAAAGACTATAAACCTCTTCTTTCCGACTGACATGAAGTCGAAGAATCCTACATACGAGTAGTTCCCTACTCGGCAAGACTATAAAATCATATTCCGGTTGACATGATACCGAAGAGTCTCATACACCAGTAGTATACTACTCGGGAAAGACTACAAGGTTAAAAATCTTTGACTTTATGTTTAATTGTCTTCACAATTAAGCACAAAGTCGGGGGCTACACCTAATAGGTGCGCCTATCCGGCGCACACTATTCATACTTCTACATCGAGCCCTTCATAGCCTCGCTGCCAGCTGACATGAAGCAGGACTCGGGAGAAGCAGCACTCAGACAAAGAGTACTCGGGAGCAATGCACTCGGGAAGACTTCACCGTGGAGGATGAGCACTCGGCATCAGCTGTGACTCAACTATGAAGGTCTCGGGGGCTACTGTGGGTGCCATGGGCCCCAGGTACCTCATGACAAGCATTTGGGCCACTCAGATAGAGGATGGGCCTAGCCTTGTAATTAGAGATATAGCTAGATTCGGCAGACTTCGCCTTGTATAGAAAGGAATATACAGTCCTAGTCGGGTGCGTTATATCTCTAAGGGGAGATCTCCTAGTCGTAATCCGATGGGGACTCCTACCTTGTAACCCTGTCCCCCAGTATATAAGGGGAGGCAGGGCGCCCCATGAGGACAGAAGAGCACTCATAAGCTCACGGCCATTTGGTTCATCAGAATCGCCACCATAATTCCTCAAAGGAATACATATAAACTGGATGTAGGGTATTACCTCACATTGAGGGCCTGAACCAGTATAAAAATCTCCTTGTGTTCCTTTGCAATCCACCGAGTTTCCATCCGCCGAGTAGCCCCATATATTTATTGCCGGTGTAAAACATCGACACCATGAAGATCTCGCGGGGCAGGAGAAAACTTGCCAGACTAGAGTCTGAACTAGCGTTCAAACCGTTGTCCGACTTAGAGTCGGAGTCCAAGTAATTTATCGGAGTAAGAACGACTCCGACCTCCCTAGATCCAATCTGAAATGACTCTGAGCCGTGTCCAAACTGAACCGTGGGGGATCAGGTCTACTGCATGAAGTGTATATTGCGGCGTTGCCAAGCTCATGCGGGAGGTTGACGATCTCCCCCCTTCCTAGCCTGGCCCGGGCTGGCTCAAGGCCTAGCGTGCATCGGATGCCAAAAGAGAGGGTTGTCCCGAGGCTTGGCGAAGTGAAAGATTGCCACAGTAGATCGGTGAAGGTGACTGCAGCGTCTTGTGAGCCGACTGGCGCGGAGTCGGCTGGTTCCTCGGCCGATTGGATTGGATCTGCTTCAACCAAGGTGAGGTTGCCGATCTGGTCGGCGATGAAGTCGAGGCTACCGAAGGTTATCGTGTCTCCAGGGTAGAACTTGTTGCCATCGACTCTGGTTGCTAGATCCATCGAGTTTGTAGATGTAAAACTCGCCGGAGCCCCTACTTGGCGCACCAACTATCGATGTTTTACACCGGCAATATAACTATAGGGCTACTCGGCAAGGGGAAACTCGGTGGACTACAGAGGAACACAAAGAGATTTTATACTGGTTCAAGCCCTCAATGTGAGGTAATACCCTATGTCCAGTTGTGGTGTTATTCCTCTGAGGATTTGTGTCAATCAATGATCTTCTGATGTCTTCTGGGGCGCCCTGCCTCCCCTTATATACTGGGGGATAGGGGTACAAGATAGGAATCCCAGCCGGATACGGCCAAGGGATTTCCTTCTTAAAGATACATCTTACCCGGCTAAGACTGTATATTCCTTTCTGTACAAGACAAAATCTACTGGGTGCTATTATATCTCTAATTACAAGTCTTGGCCCATCCTCTATCCGAGTGGCCCATATGGTTGTGATGAGGTACCCGGGGCCCATGGCCTCCACATACCTGAGTAGTTGCCGTAAGATATAGCATGAGTGGTTCTTGGGGCATTGGTGATGCCAACACAGGTGGTGATGTGAGAAACTTCTTGAAATCTTCAAAGGCTTGTTGGGCTTCCGGTGTCCATTGGAAATTGTCAACTTTCTTCAGGAGGAAATTTTTTTCAGAATTTTTCATAACTATTTGTATTGAATTTGAGAAAAAAAGTACACAAGGGGAATCCCCTCGAGGGAAATTAATCCATTTCCCGCGGCCAACTCCAGGCGAGACCGAGCAGCGTCAATGCTGACACCCGACGCACCAAAGAAAAGGCCCCAACTCCAGTCTCTGTTCCATCGCCTATCGATGGGGCTGGGGGCTGCTATCAGTGATATGGGAACCAGGGTCCCCCTGCGTGGTGGGCACAGGACAGCTAGACGCCACGTCACTGGTTTCCCAAGCATAGGAAACAGCATGGGCCCATCGAGGGGTCTGAGCACTCCCCTTGTGCTCGGGAAGAAGGTGGAATATAACTAGAGCATGAAGCTTGACAACGTTCAAGCAGCTATTAACCCAAGAGATGCTATTCAAGGGGCCAGGCAAGCTGCTCAGAGGAATATACCAAGCCATTGCCAAAAATTGCCCCCGGCGAGCGGTCCTGAGGAGGACAACCCCGAGGCACCCGCGAGCCACAAAGGCCTACAGGTCAGTGCTTGACGACTGAAGCTACCGAGATCCTGGGGGCCATGTGGGCCTGCAGGACAGTGCTCGGGGTCAAATGGCACCCCCAAGATCCTGGTCGCCACATAGGCCTATGGGGTCATGCTCAGGGCTAAGCAGTACCCCCGAGCACCCGCGGGCCACATGGGTCTACAAGGTAAAGCTCGGGGGCCAAACGGTTACTGCCGCATTTAATGAGACAAGACGAGACGTGCAACCACTCCTCGTCCTTTACTCGCCTCTCCAAGGAGGGATGATGTGATGGATATCTATCCACCGGCATGTGCAACGTGGTAGTTGGGTCAAGCCATGTCGCCTATTATTCGTAGCACGGAGCACTGTGCGGGATGTCAAAGAGGCATGGGCTGTTAGGCAGCATAGCCCCTGATAGCTTGCACAACTTTACCAACCTTTTGCCTACTCCGTCTAGGCACTGTCAAGTGCGATTATGGACTGCAATGATGACCGTGGATTTCTCCCCTGGGACGCTCCCACATGGGAGTGGTGGCACCCTGGTGCACATGGCAGATGATTGGGGCACGTGGTAGGTGGCCACAGCCTCCTCCTGGACATGCTCCATGGGGGCCCCGTTTGGAAGGACGCAAGGCCCATTGGAGAGGGACAACCAGCACTACCGGGCATGCCTACCTTGTACCATATCATAACATAGCTGTAATTGAGTAAGTCTAGGGGGAAGTTTCCTTGTCCAACTTTCCGGTTCGGCAACTGTGGTACCACCCATGTTCTATAATGGTAGGACCAAGGCCATGAGGAGGGGGATCGAACTCTGTTCATTTGACAAAAAACACTCTAAGTAAAACACAGCACACTGGAGTAGGGTATTACGCCACCATGCAGCCTGAACCTGTCTAAGTCCTGGTATCCATATTTTCCACTCTCCGAGTAGACTTAGGAAACAACTCCCCCTGACCGAACCTTAAAGGGGGTTTGTTAGGACCCCCGCTCTCGGTATCCATAAGCCGATAGGTGCACTGCTAGATGACGACGGCCTTCCGGTCTCCACCAGTACTGCCCAAGGACTATCTCATGAACACCTTCCAGTGCGTGAATTGATCGAGCAAATTTAGGGTTTTAGTGCAGAGAATACGATGTCCCTTGTCTTCAATGTTTTTCTTCTTAAATCGTTTGCACTGGTGAGGCTCGGGGGTGTATCTGGTTAGGACTCTAAATTCGTTTCTAACCGTTCACAGAGAAAGAATTTATCTTTTATTTGTTTCTTGTTAGGAGAAAAAATGGTGGGCTTTTATCCCTTCCGAAACTATCGACAATGCCAATAAAATCAATCGAGTGGCCACAAAGCTTCCCATGAGGTACTCGAGGCCCTAGCCTCCACAGTAGCCCCTAAGACCTTCATAATTGAGTCATAGCTGATGCCGAGTGCTCATCCTCCTTGGTGAAGATTTCCTGAGTGCCTTGCTCCTAAGTACTCATTATCTGAGTGTTTCTTCTCCAAGTCCTACTTCATATGGGCTGGCAACGAGGCTATGATGGGCTTCATAGAAAAATATGAATAGTGTGCACCGAGTAGGCACACCTATTAGGTGTAGCCCCCGACTTTGTGCTTAATTGTGAAACAATTAAACATAAAGTCAAAGATCTTTAACCTTTACGTCTTTCCCGAGTGGTTTATTCCTCAGAAATTGAACTCCTTAGCATCATATCAGCTGAAAATATTTTTGCTCAAGGCAAGGCAACTTTGGCTAAGCATGTAAGCCAAGTACTAGTTCATGGATTTTAACCCAATATGTGGTTAGGTGTACTTGATAGATACCTATATCCCTATTTTAATGGTGACCAACTATTGGTCCTTATAAGGATATATCCTCAATACCTATTAAATAATTCAGATATCTGAACACATGTGTCTAGCAATCAGGCTTAACACGAAGCACATCTAATTATTTTAATCGGTTTCTGTAAAATAGCATCTGTACTATGATTCTAACACAGTTAGCGGTCGGCGCAATGTGACATGCTATTTAGAAACTCATATCTTATGACTCATTACCGAGCTAGCCGGCCTAAGCCCACTAACTCGGTGCAGGCCTTATAAAGCGGCAGGAGAGAAAAGATTCCCCTTTCTCCCCCCAATCCGCCAAATCACTTCAGCTCCCAAAACCACGTCCAAACTTCATGCTCTCCGCTCCACTAGGGTTTACTGTAACTCATGCTCCCAGCCTGAGATTCGCTAAGAACCACTTCCTAGCTTCGATTCCTAGTAGCCAAAAGCTTCTCCACCTAGCTCCTCACCTCCTGTGATGCCGAGAGCCCCCTTGACATCTCAGACAGGTCGTTCGGAACCTGGCCGACGTCAGACTGCAGCACCATCAAGTTGTCAATCTTGGAGAAGAAGATGATTCTACAGCCCAAGGAGATTATTAACTGGCACCCCGCCGTCGGTGAGTCAGTCCCCGCTCCAGGCCCGGGCAAGATCATGGTCTTTACTTCTTTTTTCGATCGCGGCTTTTCTCTTCCATCTTCTGATTTCCTCCGCCATCTTCTTGACTTCTACCGCATTGAGCTCATCAACCTCAATCCGAACTCCATTCTCCAGATCTCAATTTTCGTAACCCTCTATGAGGCCTTCCTGGGGATTAGCCCCCATTTCAATCTCTTCCGGTATCTTTTCCACATCAAACCCCAGCCCTCGAAATCCAAAACCCAGATGATAGGGGGAGCAGGCCTTCAGCTCCGTAACGAGATGAAGAGGGACTATCTCCACGTCCCCCTGAAGACTTCTCTCAAGGGGTGGCATCAGGAATGGTTCTATTACTCAAACCTTGAGCCCTCTCTCCCCCCTTTCATGGGTAATCCCCCATCTGTCCTGGAGAGCTGGACCTCCGTGCCGTCGTAGGATGGGCCAGGTCTACCAGCTACTAGAGAAGATTGACATGCTGAAGGACACAGGGCTGACTGGTCCCTGGGTGGCCAGGACTTTCTTGAACCGGTGAACTCAACCCCTGAAGGCCAGAAGCCACCTCGGGTTCAACTACCAGGGGAAGAACGATCCAACCCGAGAATATCCCGACTTTGTTGACAAGAATAAAATCACCGATACCTTACTCGGTTTTTTTGTCAATGGAGTCGTGAAGACTGAGGATGAAGAAAGAGCCCCCAAGCCATACTACAAGGGTAGGCCCTAGCCAAAGGTAATATATGATGCTGTAGTTGTCTCGACATACATCTGTGATGAGTGATATGAATGTTATTGTCGATGTTTGACACCAGCAATATGAATATAGGGCTACTCGTCGAATAGAAACTCGGTGGACTGCAAAGGAACACGCAGAGTTTATATTGGTTCAAGCCCTCGATGTGAGGTAATACCCTACGTCTAGTTGTGGTGTATTTCTTTGAGGATGTATGATTCTGATGAATCTCGGTATGCCCTCAGGGGGCGCCCTGCCTCCCCTTATATACTAGGGGATAGGGTTACAAGGTAGGAGTCCTAGCCGAACTACAGCCAAGGGATCTCCTCTTAGAGATATAACTTGCCCGACTAGGACTATATATTCCTTATCGTATAAGGCAAAGTCTACCAAGGGTTATCATATCTCTAATTACAAGGCTCCATCCTCTATCCGAGTGGCCCATATGCTTGTCTTGAGGCACCCGGAGCCCATGGCCTCCATAACAGCCCCTGAGACCTTCATAGTTGAGTCACAGTTGATGCCGAATGCTCATCCTCCATGGTGAAGATTGCCCGAGTGCATTGCTCCCGAGTACTCTTTGTCCTAGTGCTTCTTCTTCCCGAGTCCTGCTTCATGTCAACTGGCAACGAGGCTATGAAGGGCTCCATGTAGATGTATGAATAGTATGTGCCAAATAGGCACAGCTTAATTGTGTGACAATTAAACAAAATATCAAAGATCTTTAACCTTGTAGTCTTTCCCGAGTAGTGTACTACTGGTATATGAGACTCTTCCACATCATATCAACCGGAAATATTTTATAGTCTTTGCCGAGTAGCATGCCACTCGTATATGAGACTCTTCAGCTTCATGTCAGCTGGAAAAGGTGTTTATAGTCTTTCCCGAGTAGCATCCCACTCAGATGTTAGACTCTTCAGCGTCATGTCGGCTGGAAGAATGTTTTCTCATTGCAATTGTTGGCTAAGCATGTAATCCGAGTACCACTTTATGGATTTTAACCCAATATGTGGTCAGGTGTACTTGAGAGATACTCGCATCCCTAATTTTAATGGAGACCAGCTTGTGATCCTTATAAGGATATATCCTCAATACCTGGTAAATAATGCAGATACCCGAGTGTATATACCCGGCTGTAGGCTTAGCATGAAGCATATCAGATTATTTAATCGATTTCTATGAATAGCACCAGCACTGTGATTTTAACACAGCCAGTGAGCGGCCCAATAGAGCGTGCCACTTTAGAAACTCATATCTTGTGGCCTGCTACCAAATAAGCTGACCAAAACCGACATACCTAGTGCAGCCCTATAAAAGTAGCATCCCTCCATGTCAGGATGAGTACTCCAGTGTCGGTAACCTCAATCAGCCAGAAGAATCCTTGTCCACGAGCCTTTCCGACTTACATTTTGGATGCAATATGGTCACCATAGACGCCCGAGTAGGTATATTGTGGATCTACTTGCCCTCCTCAGGTGTGACGTAGTGCATGAGAACTCCAGATGCACTTCGACGATATAGGTCTTCTCTAACTATGATAAGGGTTTTGCTCCGTCGCTTGATTTACTCAGCTTCGTTATAATCGAAGGATTGGGGTCTTCCAGTCTTGAATAACAATGAGCACCTCCGAAGATTCTGGGTTTGATGCTGCTCCCGACTGAAAGCTCTAGTAGTGGCTTGTTGCCATGTTTTTGACAGATAGGTACCTGAGCGTTGTGCTAGCGTAGGATTCGGCTGGCGACCCTCATGGGGCATACCCTATCCAACAGAGTGGTACCCGAGCTCCGACTGGTGCCGGAGGTCAGTTATTAACCTAATAAAGTATCCAAACCTTGCATTAGCGTAGAATTCAGCTGGCGACCCTCATGAGGCGTACCTCACCCAGCAGAGTTGTGACCGAATAAGGTACCCGAACCTAGCATTAGCCTAGGATTCGGCTAGCGGCCCTCATGGGGCATACCTCACCCAGCCAAGTGGTACCCGAGCCCCGACTGGCGCCGGATGTCGGTTACTAGCCCACATATGGAGCGTAGCCAGGGAAGATGACATCCCGACTGGCACAAGTACTCGGTCAGTCGCCCTCATGGAGCATTCCGAGTGATTCTTGGCAGACTGGTCCAGTCTCCGAGCGTAGGAGATAGGCTCGTAGCCCCGAGTTCCTGTCACGCGTATCCCGAACTTGCCCTGCATTATAAACACATCGGATGAGTAGTATCTGATGATGAAAGCAATCACCCGAAGAAATTTTATGTATTTTACAATATATGTAAATACATGTTCTTCCTCTTTTTTATATTAATTTCCCCCAGTAGTTGACCCCTTACGTTTAAGCACTCTGCCCAACCAGTCATAGCCCCCTAGCATCAGGAGTTGGCTCATGCCTCTTTCCTAGACACACGTTTTGGGTGACTTGAGTTCGTCTTTCATGGAGCAAAGTTTCATGGATCAGAATTTATGCTACTCGAGTACTTTTGCAATCATTAAGAGAAAAAACAGAAAATAATGTGTAGCTTGTACACCTATTAGGTGTAAGTGGCTGCGGCATTGGCAAAGCCTAGTGAGGAAATATTTATCAGAAAGCGACTTAGCTGTTCGGTATTTGGGAGTGGGGATGCCATCCTTGCATTTGAGCTTTTGAGCCCCCGAGCATGTCACTTGTTGTTCTGATAATCTTCAGTTGTTAAAAGTCGAAGACGCTTGTGACTGACTACCACAATGAAGTCGTCCAACTTGCGTTTGCGGTTCCCAGCCTTATTCGGGGCCGCATCATCGATGTCCTTCCACTCCTTCTGTCAGGGTGCCTTCTTGTCATCGAGGGCCTCAGCAACAGCGTCGGCCGAGTCGGCATACTTGTTTGCCATGTCGAATAGAGCCTTGATAGAGTTGGGAGGCTTCTGAGTGAATTTAGCGATGAACGAGGTGTCTTTGACTCCTTTTCGAAAGGCAGCGATGATGACCTCGTCCTTGATTATTGGGATTGAATTCTTGTTCTCAGAAAACCTCTTGATGAAGTCACGAAGAGACTCATTCTTCCTTTGATGCAACTGATATATGTCGTACTTGGAAGATGGCCTCTCGTATGTTCCCTAGAAGTTGGCGATGAAGCGTTCCCAGAGTTCTCCCCAGGAGCCGATTGATTGCTTGGGAAGTCCCACTAGCCATGTCCTCGCCAAGTCGGCTAGAGCGACTGAGAGGTAGTTAGCCATGGCTTTGTGGTCTCCTCTGGCTGCTCGGATCACTAGAGTGTAGACTGTGAGCCAAGAGTCGGGGTTGATCTTCCCATCGTATTTCTCAATCCCAATCGGCTTGATGCCTGTTGGCTAGTCGACCCGTTGAAGCTCCTCGGTGAAGACCGGTACACCTTCATCTTCATGAGGACTCCGACTCTGGCTACGATGGCGAAACCGCTCATGGTGGAGGCCGAAGCGCTCGTTCTCGTCTTCCAGTCGGTGTTGCTCGTCTTCCTCTCGTTTGCGGCGCCGAGCGTTGATGTCCTACCAAAGATCACGTCATAGTCGGTCTCAGAGATCTCGGTTGTCCCGACAGTCATCTTGATGTCGACACCGCCGGTGGCCATTGGGGTTGCCGAGTGACGTCTGGCGTGACTCCGTGTGCAGCCGACTGGAGCCGGCCGCTCGGTGTCGCATTAAGGCGGATGAGACTGCTGTTGGAAATGTCGACCAGTTGGTCGGTATGAGGGTATCGCCCGACTGTTGGTGCTGCTAACATGCAGCAGCGGTGATCATTGCTTTTATCCTTGCTATAGTCGGGGTGGCCTGATGATCAGGCCCAAACTAGAGCGTGTCCAGCAGAATTGCAGCGGCTACGACATTCTATTGAGGTGTAGCGAAGACGTCGTGGTCACCGACTCGGGTTTGGAGGATTTGTTGCTGAGCAGTCCGCCCGGCCCTACGCAGGTCGTCGTTGCGGGCGTGCAGGCGTCTTGCTTCTTCCTCTTGTTGTTCTCACAATCAGCAGGCCTCCTCCTCTTGCTGCTCGTGTAGTCGGTGCGATTCTTGAGTAGGAGTAGAGCCTTTGGATGCCATGAAGATTTCTCTTGGCGGAGAGAAGCTTGCCAAACTCCTGTCCGACATAGAGTCGGAGTCCGACTGAGAATCGAAGTCAGAATAGTTGATGGAGGTGACTATAACTCCGACCTCCCTAGATCCGATCTCGGGTGGCTCTGGGCTATATCCGGGTCAAACTCTAGGGGATCGGGTTTGCCACGTTAGATGTTGCTTGAAGATATCCATGGCGTTGCAGAGTCTGTATGGGAGATTGACATCTCTTCCCTTCTTAGCCCAATCTTGGCCGGCTCGAGGCCGAGTCCAACTCGAACACTGAAGGGGAGAGTTGTCCTGAGACCCGGGCAAGTGGAAGATTGCTGCAACAAGTCGATGATGGTCATTGCAGCATCGTGTGGGCCGACTGGCCTGGAGTCGGCTGATTCCCCGGCAGATCAGATCGAGTCCAAGTCAGCCAGGGTGAGTTTGCCGCACTTGTCAGCGACGAAGTCGAGGCTTTCGAATGTGATCGTGTCTCCGGGGGAGAAGCTGGTGCCGTCGACTCCGGTTGTCGAATCCATCAAGCTTGTCGAGATTGATCTCAGTGAAGCCCCTACCTGGCATGCAACTGTCAATGTTCTACACCAGCAATATGAATATAGGACTACTCATCGGATCGAAACTCGGTGGACTGCAAAGGAACACGGGGAGTTTATACTGGTTAAGGCCCTCGATGTGAGGTAATACCCTACATCCAGTTGTGGTGTATTCCTTTGAGGATGTATGATTTTGATGAATCTCTGTATGCCCTCAGGGGGCGCCCTGCCTCCCCTTATATACTGGGGGACAGGGTTACAAGGTAGGAGTCCCAGCCGAACTACAGATAAGGGATCTCCTCTTAGAGATATAACTTGCCCGACTAGGACTGTATATTCCTTATTGTATAAGGCAAAGTCTGCCGAGGGTTATCATATCTCTAATTACAAGGCTAGGCCCATCCTCTATCTGAGTGGCCAATATGCTTGTCTTGATGCACCCGGGGCCCATGGCCTCCACAGTTATCCAGCCATGCTGCGTGCAACATGTAATATCTGAATGCTTGAAGGATTGTGAAGAATTTGACTCCGGCCCCCAAAGCCAGTTGTCCAGTGAGACCAGAAAGCGCCCGGCCAGCCCCTCGGCAGCCCAACCCAGCCCCAAGGGGGCTGGGAAAAAACCAGCAACAGACCAGGCCAAAAAAAAGACAAGCCGAGTAAGGCTTCTGGTGGTCTGACAATTAAAGACTCCAGTAGCGCCACCCCTAGGCCTCCTAGCCCCAGGACAACACCGCCGCCGAGTACTGCCACCCCCTAGTCAATTGAGTCAAGCACAACACCGACTAGGCCAAACTCTCCACCACCACCTGCCGCGCCCATGAGCCCGATAATCGGCAGCTCACCACCACCAAGCAGGCTGTCAAGCCCCTCGCCGACTACCTCTGCCCCCAGCACACAGGGATGGAGGTTTAAAACTTCCAAGAGGTATGAAAATCTTCAATTCTCAAGAAAACTTGAATGTCTTGCAATATCTTGACCGCTGTTTAATTTCTGCAGGAAGTTGAGCGACGCCGACCCCAAGGAGACAGTGCCACCAACCCCCATTGCAACCCCTGTCTAGACTAAGCCTGAGCCAGTCGTACCGCAGGCCGAGCCAAAAGTCATCCCAGCCCCTAAAGCTGAGTTGACCCAACCGGCCAAGCCAGAAGTGTCGCCCAGTTGAGACATCGAGGTCGAAACTCCTGTGCCTGAGCTTGCCCAAGAGCCTGTGCTGCCAATCGATCTAAGGCCTAGGACTCCATCGCCTCCACTATCGTCATTTTCTGACGAAGACGATCTCCCCAGGCTCGAGGCTTCCCCACCAAACTTCCCCTGACATTCTATTGGGTTACTCCAGAGGGGGAAGCAGAGAGCTTCGAGAATGAAGAGTAGGCAGCCCAAAAAGAAAGAGTTAACTTAATGTACGCCGCTATTGCCGCGTCGAAGGGGATTCAGGTACGCAGTAAATCTTGGTATGTTTGCTAATTGGTGGTTCTTCAGGACTTTGCACTCTTGTTGTTTGTTTTTCTTGACTTCAATACTCCCTGAGCAGAAAGTGGTCGATCGGTTGGAGAAAATGGGCTGAGTTCTATCCGAGCTCGCCCCTCAGCTTACTTAGCTCCGCCAGCTCCAGATTGCCAAGGACGACCTAGAGAAATCTAGCAAGGAGAGGGAGGAGTGGCTGAAGGGATCGGTAGACAAGCTCAGGGACGAGAACTGGGCTCAGGCAGGGACTATTAGAAGTAAGCTTTCGTCTCGCCCGAGTGACCTTGAAGAGACCTTTCTGTGTCGTTAAGTCTTGAATATTTTGCCATATGTCGGTTCCATGGGCCCTGGGTACCTCATGCGAAGCATTTGGGCCACTTGGACTGAGGATAGGCCTAACCTTGTAATTAGGGATACAATAGGACTCGGCATACATAACCTTGTATGACAAGGGAAGGATATACTCCTAGTCGGGAACGTTGTGTTGTTAGAAGGAAATCCCTTGGTCAGAATCCGACTGGGATTCCTACTCTATAACCCTGTCCCCCGGTATATAAGGGGAAGCAGGGCACCCCCTAAGGGCAAGATCACCAAGATCAAAATCATACAACCTCCAAGGCAATACACCACAAGTGGATGTAGGGTATTACCTCATCTTGAGGGCCTGAACCAGTATAAATCGTTCGTGTTCCTTTGCAATCCATCAAGTTTAGGTCTCACGTGTAGCCCCATATTATTATTGCCAATACAAAACATCGACAGTTGGCGCGTCAGGTAGGGGCTTCGTCGAGATCATCTTCATCAAGCCTGATGGATCCAATCATGGGAGTCGACGGCATCAACTTCTCCCCCGGGGAAACAATCACCTTCGGGAGCCTCGACTTCATCACCGACAAATTCAGCAACCTCACCCTGTCCGACTCCAACCTGATCCGATCGGCCAGGGACCAGGCCGACTCCGCGCCAGTCAGCCCACGTAATGCTGTGGCAACCCTCGTTGACTTGCTACGGCAATCTTCAACATGCCTGGGTCTCAGAATAACTCTTTCTTTTGGTGTTCGACTCGGACTCGGCCTTGAGCCAACCGAGATCGGGTTAAGAAAGGAGGAAATTGTCAATCTCCTGATCGAACTCGGCACTACTGCAGATAACCGCAATCAGCGTCTGATGTGGCAGACCCGATCCCCTAGGGTTCAACTCGAATACGGCCTAGAGCTACTCAAGATCGGATCTAGCAAGGTCGAAGTTGTAATCACCCCCATCTACTACTCTAATTCTGACTCTAAGTCGGACGGCAGCTCGGCAAGCTTCTCTCCACCACGCGAAGTCTTCATGGCGTCCAAGGGCTCAACTACCACTCAGGAGGCACGCCAACTACGTGAGCAACAAGAGGAGGAGGCCCGCCGACTGCGAGAGCAACATGAGGAAGAAGCAAGACGCCTACCCGCCCACAACGACGATCTGCGTAGGGCTGGGCAGACTGCTCAGCAACAAATCCTCCAAACCAGAATCGGCAACCACAACGTCTTCGTAACACCTCAACAGAACGTCATAGCCGTAGCAACTCTGCTGGACACGCTCCAGCTTGGACCTAATCACCAAGCCACCCCAACTATAGCTAGGATAAAAGCCATGATCACCACTGCTACATGTTAGCAGCACCAACAGTCGGGCGATACCCTCATACTGACCAACCGGTCAGCTTCTCCAACGGCGGTCTCATCCGCCTCGACGCGACGCTGAGCGGCTGGCTCTAGTCAGCCGCACACGGAGTCACACCAGACATCACTTGGCAACCCCAACAACAACCAGTGGCATCAAAACAACCATCGGGACAACCAGGATCTCCGAGGCCGATTGCGGCATGACCTTCGGCGAGACATCAACGCACGACGCCGTGAACGAGAGGAAGATGAGCAGCGCTGACTGGAAGATGAGAACGAGCACTTCGGCCTCCACCACGGGCGCCTTCACCATCGCCAGTAGGAGTCAAAGTCCTCATGCAGATGAAGGAGTACCGGCCTTCACCTAGGAGCTGCAACAGGTCGACTGGCCGTCAGGTTTTAAGCCGACTGGAATCGAGAAGTACGACAGGAAAACCAATCCCGAGTCCTGGCTCACTGTGGGAGCCATGGGCCCCGGGTACCTCACTACAAGCACATGGGCCACTCGGATAGAGGATGGGCCAGATCATGTAATTAGAGATAAGATAGCACCGGCAGGTTGTGCCTTGTACAATAAGGAAACATAGCCTTAGTCGGATAGGATTCTATCTCTAATAAGGAAATCCCTTGGTCGCATCCGACTGGGATCCTTACCATGTACCCCTGTCCCCTAGTATATAAAGGGAGGCAGGGCGCCTCATGAGGGCAACCCGAGATCATTGATCACAAATACACCTCAGAGGAATAACACCTCAACTGGACGTAGGGTATTACCTCACCTTGAGGGCCTGAACCAGTATAACTCCCTCGTGTTCCTCTGCAATCCACCGAATTCTAGTTCGCCGAGTACCCCCATAGTATTATTGCCGGTGCAAAGCATCGACAGTTGGCGCGCCAGGTAGGGGCCCGGCGAGTTCTTCATCAACAGATTCGATGGATCCCATCAACGGAGTCAAGGGCGACAAGTTCTCCAACGGAGGCACCATCACCTTCGGGAGCCTTGATTTCGTCGCCGATCAACTCGGCAACCTTTCTTTGGCTGAGGCAGATCCGATCTTGCCAGCCGAGGAGCCAGCCGGCGTTGCGCCAGTCGGCCCCAGGGACGTCACCATCTCCTTCGACGATCTACTACGACAGTCCCTCACATCGCCGGACATCGGGACAACTCTCTCCTTCGGCGTCCGACTCGCGCTAGGCCTTGAGCCAGCGCGGGTTAGGCCAAGAGGGGGAGAGATCGTCAATCTCCCGTACGGATTCGGCGACGCTGTGCATCTACAACCGCCGCAGCAGACCGACCTCCAGCGACTCAGTTTGGGACACGGTCATGAACCGTTTCAGATTGGATCTAGAGAGGTCGGAGTCGTCCTAACTCCGATAAACTACTCGGAGTCCGACACCAAGTCGGACAGCGGTTCGAGCACCAACTCGGACTCCACCTTGGCAAGCTTCCTCCTCCCCGCGAGATCTTCATGGCTTCAACGCCACCTTCCGAGGTGCGCCGACTGCAAGAGGAGCAGCATGAGGAGGCGCGCCGAATACAACAAACAAGAGGAGGCCAACCGACAAGCTCGCAATGACGGGCTTCGACAAGCTGGCGAGCCCGCACAGCAGCAGATCCTCCGAACCAAAGTCGGCGACCACGATGTCTTCGTCACGCCACAACAGAACGTCGTGGCCGCCGCAACTACTGCTGGACACGCTCCAGTTTGGGCCGGACCATCAGGCCACACCAACCATCGCCAAGATCAAGGCGATGATTACTGCCGCGGCCTGCCAGCAGCAAGAAACAGTCAGGCAACACATCACGTACCGACCCGTCGGACGGCTCTCCAGCGGCGGAGTCATCTGCATCCGCACGAGCGACGGGCAGCCGGCTCCACCCGGCAGCATGAAGAATCCCGCCAAACAACGCTGGGCAATACCAACTAACGACAACCGGCGGCGTCACCAGTACGACCGCCGACCCAATCAAGACCTCCGATTGCGGTTACAACGCGATCTACGCCACACCATAAACGCCCGGCGCGAAGAGCGCGAAGAGGCTGAACGCCGCCATGACTGGAGGATGAACACGAGCGCTTCGGTCTCCACTACGAGCGGCTAGCACCGGCCAAACCGAAAGCCCGAGCCCCTCACGATCTGAAGGCAATCCCAGCCTTTACTCGGGACGTTCAGGACGTCCGATGGCCAGTAGCTTTAAGCCTACCTGGAATTGAAATAAGACGGCAAGACCAACCCCAAGTCCTGGCTCACCGTTATACGTCCTAGCAGTTCAAGCTGCTGGGGCGACAGCAGAAGCCATGGCTAACTACCTCCCAGTCGCGTTATCCGACTCGGCGAGGACATGGCTGACAGGCCTCCCAAAGGCGGTCGATCCGGTTCCTGGGGAAACTTCAGGGAGCGGTTCATCGCTAACTTCCAGGGGACCTAGAGAGACCGGCTTCCGAGCACGACTCTACAATCTGCATCAGAAAAAGAAACGATCTCTACGGGAATTCAATCAAAAGGTTTTCCGAGAAGCGCACTCAAATCCAAGCCATCACAAGTACGAGGTGGTCATCGCCGCCTTTCGCAAGGGAGTAAAGGACCGCCGCTCATCGCGAATTCACTTCGGAAAGCCACCATCGCCCTGTCCGGACTCTCTTTCGACATGGCAACAACTACCGGACGCCGACCTCAGTGAGCGTCGCAGAGGCCTCGACGAGAAAGAAGCGAGCCCCGACAAAAAGACAAAGGGCAAAAAGCCGACAATTGAAAAAAAAAAAACCGCCTCAGAACAAGCCTGGCAGCCGCAAAGCGGAAGTCAGTACAATGAAGGTGGCTAACATGGAGCGCAGTCGGTCGCGGCCGCACAGCGGAGTTCACTGGATGACCGTAGGAAGTCATGGCGGGCCTTGTCCCCTTTCACCCAAGGGCGGCACGCTGGCCAAAGACTGCCTAATGCTCAAGAAGTTTGCCTCCGAGCAGGCCTCATCGTCTGGCGCACAAGGACCAAGGACAAGCCAGACTCGGGTCCGGCTGACGACTTCCCCGGACCCCAAAGCCGAACTCAATCACATCTTCGGGGGCCACTCCGCGTACGAATCCAAGCGCAAGCAGAAGCTATCAGCGCGGGATTTTATTAACGCGGTTCTCCACAACGGATACCCCAATCCTGCGCTGGTCAGAGATGGCTATCACCTTCAACCGCGCGGATCACCCAGATTCGGGTTTCCCACCCGGGACGAACCACTCGTCTAGGAGCCCCGGTCGTCCAAATATTGGCTGTAAGAAACCCTCAATGACGGAGGCAGTGCGCCTCAACATCCCGTTCGCCAAGAGCTTTGGACGAAGATGAGAATCCCTCGTTCAGAACTACGGCCGAGCACCGGCCCTTCCATGGGATAATCCCACGCTTGTCACAACCACCATCGGAAGATAACCTTGCCGGTGACCTTCCGGCACGCGGGAGCAACTTCCGCACGGAAAACCTCTCCTTCAGAGTCGCTGACTTCGAGAACGCGTATCACGCGATACTCGGACGACCGCTCGCCAATTCATGGCGATAACCGGCACTACACATACATGGTGCTGAAGATGCCCGGG